>JAKELI010000093.1:0-122031 GCA_021525025.1 Lactarius hengduanensis | reverse complement strand
GCGCACTGGGATTGTGCGCGGGAGAGGGGTTGGTTGCGCGATGGGCGCAGGAGCGTGGTCATCAATCATAGATGCCGCTGTTCTTTGCCGCGGTGGCGTCAGCCCAGACCTCGAGCTAGTTGAAGTCCTCCTCCATTGGTGTGGGAGGAAGGGGAAGGCCTTAGCACGGCGGGGGAAGAAGAGGACCAGAGGATGGCCTCCCTAAGGTTGGTGAGATGCGTGAGGGGGGGATGGTATGGAATCGGGGATGATGGTGGGAGATCTTCGTGCGGATGCGTGTTGACCCTGACCGGGTTGGGGTGACGTTAGGATCGGGGAAAAAAGGGGGGTTGGCGATGTTGGGGGGGTGTGTGGTGTTGTCCGTGACTGGGCTGTGAGCCCTCGAGGGCAGGGAGCTAGAGAGCTCGAACCCTCCACTGTCAGAGGGTCCAACGCATATGTCTTGAAAGCGCGGTCTCCCGCTGCAGTGCGAGTGGATCTAATGGTGTCAGCGCAAACCCCGCTTGTGTGCGAGGTCACGGAGAGTGTGGAGGGAACGTGCGTGTTGTATTTGGCCTTCCAATCTTTGCACATGTCCCACACCCCTGCTTTGAAGTCCTCGAGCTTCAGGGGGTATTCATGTTGGCACTGCGACTTCAGAGCCGCCAGCTCTTCGTCTGCGGTGAGCTTGAGTGCGGCGGTCTCGCTCTCGAGGTTGTGTTGTATTTGAGCGGTGGTGGCTGAGATGACCTGCTTGGCGATGGATTCCTGGAGAGGGCCGCTGGTCCAAAAGGGATCGTTGGCTCCCAAGTCCCTGATCTCGTTGTGTATGTCTTTGATACGGGCGTCGACTTGTGCCGCCACTTCCTGTTGGATTTGTGGCACCGCATCGCGGACAACCTGGGAGAGTGTGAGTGGGGGGGGGGTTGGCGTGTGCCTTCCCCTTCCCCGGGTGGATTCCCGGGTACTGAGCTTCGAAAGCTCCTGCATCGCCTCGATAAACTCGTACTTGTAAACTGCCTTCCATTCCTCCAGGTTGGCCATGGCTTCGTCGTTGAGAAGGGAGAAGATGTGTTTTTTGACGTCAGACTTGACGTCATTCATCTCAGGCGCGTTCACCCGGAAGCGCTCCATCTCCTCGCGAAAATGCAGTTCCCACAGCTCCTCCCCTGTGGGGCGGCAGCTGTCGGGAACGGGAGCGGTGCAGAGGGTACAGACAGTCCTACGCCCTCAAGGCGATTTACGGTCTCGTCGAGGCTCGTGATGAGTTTCTCGAAGTATGAGTCCGGATAGGACTTGTCAGGGTGGTTGCGGTAGGAGGTAAAGAGCCCCCCCAATTGCTGAGTCATTAGCATCATGGCACCGCCCCCGTCAGAGGTACATCTAGGTCCTGGTGCTTAGGAAAAGGGTCAGGGTTCCCGTTTAGGGATCTGTTGCCCCTCGTCAGGGCAGGCGGGGAGCGAAGGGCTCCGCGAATCATAGCGGCGAGAAGGCCAAGGCACAGGCGCATCCACGAGGATGTCAGGCCATTGGCCATGAGCTCCCCCCTGTGGTTGGCCGCACCCCATCTATCAGGTGATGGTGAGCGCCGTAGCCGCTGTACGGTCTTCGGCCGACGGAAAGAGTTTTCGTTGCTCATCTGGAGGGGGGCGCCCAAATGGTACGCTCCCCATCCGATCACTTTCTCTGTGACTTCGCGGGCTAGCTCCTCCTTAAGAGTGCTATTGGTGTCCACGATGTCTGTGGTCAAGGCAGCATCCTCCTTGGGGACGAGGCCCTGGTCGATGTACATCGAGTCCAGGGCATCGAAGTCATACGACGGCCCAAAGGCCCGCTTTCAGCAGTTGCAGGCCGTGGTGAATTGTGCTGTATTATATCCTGAGATTGAACGTCGGGCAGGAAACGTACCGGGGAGCCATCCGCGGAGACCGATTCCACATTGCGTGGCTCCAGACCGAGGCGTTTGAGAGGGCCCTCGATCGGACACGGGGGGTGCGCGAGGTCGTTCTCCCCCTGACCTCGATCACCTCCGGTTGCGGAGGGAGGTCGGCGGGTAGGGACTGCACGTTGTCCCAGAGAAGCTGCATGTCAGCCTCGTGTTCGGCAAGGGGAGCAAGTGCGATGTCTAGGGCCTGCATGGTGGTGGGCCCAACTTGGTGTGGTCGAAGGCGGGGATGGTGGTTCCTCGCTCTCGGGGGAGTTCATTTTGCTATCCAGCGGGGATCGCCCAGCCGCTGGGGAGGTGAGAGGAGGAGGGGATGGAGATGACTGTGGGGGGAGCCACCGTGTCATCCCAGTAGGCTTGCCCGTCCCTTCGGCGGGGCTACCCATTACCGGAAGCAATGATGGGGCCAATGACGGCTTGTGAGTAGGTCCCTGAGTTATTCAAGGGGCCGAGGAGGGGGTGAGGACTAGGTTGGGGAGCGCGGTGAGTTTGGAGGGTGAGTAAGAATGTGTTTCGTCTTCGGGAGGTTGTGCCATTGACGGCGGGCGCGTTGGGGAGTCGCGAGGTAATCCAGGCGTTATTCCCAACAGTGAAGGTGCAGAATGTGTACTCAGAAACTAGGCTAGAACCAGCACCAGTAAAAGAGATGGGTGGTGGTACGAGGGAAAGAAGGGATGTCTTATATTGTGTTACCCTTGGTGTACCTTCTTGGGTCTACATACAGAGTAGCTGGCCCGTAGTGATACCTGTCTTGTACTAGTTTTCTGTCCCGGGATAATGACCTATTTTTTTATTTTAAAAAAGACACCGGAGAGGGAGGAGCTCACAGAGTCGCGCTCGGGATGTCATTCACCTTGCACTCGATCGCATTTTGCTTGCTTCGATTATTGGAAGAAAGGGATATGAATTTCGCTTTGCCGATTGTGCAAGGGTTAATCTAGGCTATTCCATGCCTGAAAGGCACTTGTGTGATGCATAGGGATCGTCACAGGTCGGCGAAACCCGTACGGTCACGGGTATGGGTATGGCGGGTACGGGTCAGGGTTGGGATTCTTGAACCCGCCCCAAACCCGTACCCGTGGCACGGGTACCCGCGGGTTTGTGTTTACTTCTGGCCTGTCTCACAGCTGCAATGATGTTCGAGCACTGGGCATCAAACCCTTTTTCGCCTGTCTCCACCTGTCTCCATATTACCTGCACGTGGTAGTTGCCATATTGACCCATCTCACAATGTCTGAGTCACACCATATCGCTCGCGCGCCTCATCCCATTCCATCAGGTCTTTCCATCCACCCATAGTAACTCTCTTTTTGTCACTCTTTGTTAATCGATGCACCAGGCTCCAGCGACGAGCTGACCACGACTGTCGACCAACAACGACTGCGATGGCAGGGCAATCACGACGACGGCGACTGCAACAACGATGAGATGTCCACTGGTGCGGTAACCCTTCGTCACGGTCCCCCCAGTGCTCACGCCCATCATTGCCGCCTGTGCACCGCTTCATTTGCTCTTTGCAGCGACTTGGTGTAGTCGCAGGACCTTGTAGTACTGCTTTGGGATCGATATTCCGTCGTTCTTACTTACATCTGTCGTTTTCTTTCTTTTTTGGATTTACTCATTTTCCTATCCCTACGGAATCCTACCAACGGCATTGCTTTCCCCCGTTCCTTCTCTCTCACTCTCACTCTGTGGCGGAGTCTCGCTGTTTTGCCCGCTCACCCTCACCACGCCGCAATGGACACCAACGCCGACATTGATCACCTCGCCAAGGCTTTCTAGCCCGTTTGTAGGCTGCGCGTCCCCATGCTCGTGCCCCCTTCATTCCATACTGTTCATTGATTGCCTCTGCCACGCCGCTTTTTGTAATGGTGCGGACTGCATTGTCACCGGGCCTTTTACCATCTGTAAAAGTGGAGGCTGTCAAAAGCTGTCAGGACCGGTCCTGACAGCTTTTGACAGCCTCCACTTTTACAGATGACTAACTGTTGTATGTTACCGCATTGTCTGGGCTGTCACCAGTCGTGACACGGTTTGCCTCCCCTGCGTCACTTGTGCAGAGACAACGTCCAGTTGCCACCACAGCTAAGTGTTTTGTTTTGTCTTTGGATCATACAATGTTTTCTGCTGACTTCGTGACTCTTTGGCCTCGACATAGGACCAGCACGGCAGCATCAAGGTGACAACTGCGACGACTCAGACAGGGCGATCACGACAACGACGACCGCAACCATAATAACGATGACAGGCGACAGGTGCGACAACAGTGACGAGGTGACCACAACCATGGCCATGATGATGGTGATGAAGCAAACACATGACGACCGCAACAAAGCAATGGCGATGAGCGCTCCAAGGTGACGGCAATGGGGCTACCACAATGACAGCAACGAGGAACTCATGACAAGGAGACGCGATGGTGTCGGGGTGACCACACCACTGGTGACGGCGAGGGCAACAAGGACAGTGAGCATGAGGCGACGACAACGAGTGATTTGTACTTGTAGAAATATCATAATAGTTTAGCTAGAGCTGCGAGAGCTCAACCATTTACATGGGAGTGCAACCCGTAACCCAGTCACCTCACGAACCCGTCAAACCCGTGACCCGCCGCCTCACCCATCTGTACCCGTACCGTATGCACGGGTAACCCGTACCCGTGGTCACGGGTACGGGTTTCGGCGGGTACGGGTACGGGTTGACGCTGATCGACACACGGGTGACCCGTGTCAATCCCTAGTGATGCAAGAAAGTCAAATAACCTTGCAAATAACACACTTCATAATACCTCTTCGTAGGGAAAGCACCATTCCATCGGTTGGCTTGGCGAAGGAAACTCACAACACGATGCGCAGGCTTCGTGGATCTAGCTCGGGGCTCACGCTTGGGGACTTGGAGTCCAGACAAGTGGGCACGTAGTACGTCAGAGACTTGCAGTACACAGCAGCCTAGTACCCCACTACACTACATTCCGCAACAACTAGACAAGTTTACTACGACTCAGGCCCGGGGCTGGTACTAGTATAAGCAGAGTATAAGAGCCCCACAGTGCTTAGTTCATTACCCCAAGCATTACCAAGTTGTTTATACAGTACAATACGTTCAGCCAATTCCTTCCCAATAATAACTTTACAGTAATATGGTCAAGTTTTTTTGCCACTTTGACCGACCCCTCCCTTCAAACACCCCTAGCCCTAGCTAGGCCTGGTTAAGTCTGGGTGGTGGTGTACTGTTTTTGGGACCATGGCTGATTCTGTTGCACAACTGGGCGACCAGGTGTTTCTTTTTTTTTTTTTGGCTTACTGTACCCAGACAGCTTTTGCACACCATGCCTCATGGCGGATCGCTCTGCATTCCATGAAATGGTGAAACAGTGGTATTACTAGGGCAATAATATTTCTAGCGTGTTTCAGTTCACGAAGAGGAAATTTCCATCAGCAAAAAACCTTAAAATTATCAGTAATTATAATATATTATTGCCACAAGTGATGCAATTGGACCCCAGATTGGCAATTGATATGAGTGATGATCATGGTGCCCTGAAATTCAAAATCTTCGGTGATTAATGACAATTCTTCTGTGTATTATGGGTACATATAATTAATTCTAAGGGTTTCAAGTGCTGCAAATTTGGAAGATACTTATAACAATTATAATCTAGAGGAGAAATGACTGGAAAAAATTATACCACACTGCATTGGCCGAAATTATTATATTCTCAAATTTGCTAATTATTATCCCATTACTAATACTAGTCATCTAGATATTTTTGATCTGACAAGTCTACAGAGAGGTACTAGATTTTTATCGGCTGCACTTTGGTGGATTCGAACGCAGTGTGCAATGGCTAATTCAGCACATCGTTACCACAGTTTTTACCGCTCGGCCAAGAGAGTTGATATCACTCCATCCAATAAATTTTTATCGACAGTATCCTCTATTACGCTTCGCGTCTCATGTCCGGCGTCGAGGCAACTCACACGTGGACACATGCCATCACTTCAACATCTCCCCCTGATCAGACAATCCATGACCGTCAACTCGGGAAGACTCAAACGCCAACACTGGCGAACTTCCGCGTCAAGCCTGAGCCCATCAAGAACTCCATGGAACCGACTTCCACGCGCGGGAGGCCGGTTTGAGGCCGTAAACCTAGGTCTCCTGTCCATGCAACCATGAAACCTTGTAAGTACTCCATAAATCTCTTCCTCGTACACTGCTGCTGAGAATCGCAGACTGCACACCAGTCCTCCAGCGTGGCCAACGCCGGAAGCGAACGCAGCGACTCAGCGCGCACGACGGGCGAGAAGGTTTCATCAAGACTTTACTTCCGGGATATGCATGTATCCCATAGCCACCAACTTCGCACGGTACGTCCATTCGAACTTCGAATGTAAATACCCATTCTGACTTAAACGGGCTGCGACCGGGCGGGAGTTCCACCAACTCCCGGATTTCAATCTCGACCAACGCGACCCATGGCGCGGCCATCTCTTTCTCACTTCTCACCCACACGCCTTCCGCCGTTCTCCACCTCCACAGAAGGCTCATGCCTTCCGCATGACTGGCGATGACTTCGCCTACACGAGCAACAACCAGCGACTCCGCGTGACTGAGCCGCCGAGCACTATACGCCGCATCAGCCGCACCGACATAACGCGGCATGTCTGTGTTGGCATTCTCTCTTTATACTCGTCAGGTGTGCCAGCGGCCCTCTGACTCCCACTTCCTTGTCCTCGCCCGTTCACTTCCTCCTGTCCTTCAACTTCGCAGCTTCATGTGCGAGCCACAGCCCTCCTGGGCCTCTCCCACTCTCACCACTATCGAGCAGATCTTGCGCAGCCTCTGTTTCGCCTTTGGATGACGCCAGGTGCAACGGAGTCTGAATCTGTTCGTCCTTGTTCTCGGCATCTGTGTTTATGCCACGGTCAAGCAGTAAGCATTCCTCTCAGGTTCTCCCCAGGATGAAGCCAAGTGCAACGGGGCCGATCTGAAATTTGCTCTATGGTCAAGCAGTGGGCGTGCTCCAGTCTCCCACGAGATGAATGAAAAGCCTCACGATTTCCACATGGCCACTCCACACGACCAGCCTAGTGCAAAGGTGTCTGGCCTGCGTCGTTTGCAGTGTCGATACGTACTCTGCCCCATGTCGCAATGGATGCCAACGCCAATAGCCGTGCAAACGGCTCCTAGACCCTCGCTCACAGGACTGCGTGCCTCCCCCCCCCCCGCACATCGTGCTGTCTTTGTCCACACCCCCCTCGTCGCTTCGCCCTCACCATCGCTTCCCTTTGTTCACCTTCGTCGATCATTTTGGCTACGCCGTCCTCTTTATTGTCCAAGTACTTTACTGACCCTTCATAGTGTAGTGCGCCCGCTGTCCGGGTCTTCGACCTCGATGGTCTCTTGTCGTTGTCGTCATCTCACCCTGTCTCGCCGCCTCTGATGGCATCGCTTCTCGTCTCGTCTCATCTTCACTCACACTCACTCTCGTTCTCCCCTTAGCATGGCTCCGTACAACTTGCGTTGTTCCTTTCATTTTTCGAACAGCGGCGACTGGTACTGGCGCAGTGGGCGTAGCAGGAACAAAACAGGGCGAACGAGCAGTATGCAAAACTCGTGCGGTCGCGGCGCAATCGGTGCAAGACACGGCGTCAAAGTCTCTCTGTTCGACAAAGACTTCAGGGAAGAAGAAGTGGTCGGCGCTGGCCAACGCCTCGAACCCACATCGTCTTCACAACTATGTGCCGTCGCGGGTTCCGAACCCGAGCCGCTTCAGTGCAGCACAAATAGGGGCGGACATGCAGAACCTGCCAAGTCCACTGCACTTCTGCTCCTGGCTGATCAAATTCCGCCGAGACGAGGTGCGCAACAACGGCCGATGACAGCAGCGTCACAACTGGCGAATCCAGCGGAGTGGATCTGTCCGGCGTGTGAGTGCCCCTCTTCTTTACCTTCAGCTGCCCCCGTTCTCCCTCACTACCTCCCATTTCCTTTGCTGCCTTCCTCACCTCATCCCTGCTCTCACCCAGGCACACCGTCCTTGTCCCATCTGGTGTTCCTCGCCCACTCAATAACATGCGATCCCCCCCATATCACTTCACTTCTATGGCCCCTCATTCGATGCAGTTCTGTCCTCCACGCCTTTCGCTTTTCGCCGTCCCCCGGTCACATCACATCGTCCACCCCTTTCCCTAACCCCATCGCGTGAGGTAGGCCCTCCACCGCTATCTCGTCGCCCCCAAATTCTACATAGCTAGCGGCTTCCGCGGTGTTTGGAGCGGGCATCTCCCAGCGGTGGGAACGACGGCAAGACAACAAGCAAGACAATGTATGATACGGGTTTCGCCAGGTAGCTGACTGTTGCAACGTGTCAACAACCACCATTGCAGCATCATTAACTGCGTTTCTTTGGCCAGGAAACCCTCAAGAAGCTAAGTAATCTTGCCTTATCCTTTCAGCTAATTTGTAACTAACCACAATGTTTTTTTTTTCCTTTATAGATTTCAAACACGTTCTCGGCGGACACCACAACAAGTTTTACGACACCACGACACCACCCGAACATTCGACCATCACGACTCCGACACGGCGCCGCGAGTCGGCCCGCGGCTCTACAACATCGACATGGCGCCGCAATGCCACGACACCAGCGCGGCGCGGCGCCCCCACGACACCGACGTGGCGCCGTGACTCCACGATACCAACGTGGCGCCGCACGTCTAGAATACCGATGCGGTGCCACGCCCCCACGGCACCGACGCGACGCTGTGACGCGGCGACACTGGCGTGGTCCTGCGATGCCACGACACCGACCCCGCGCCGTGCCCCCACGACATCGACGTGGTGCTGCGATGCCGCGATACCAACGCGGCGCTGTGACGCCACGACACCAACCCCGCGCCGCGCCCCCACGACATCGGCGTGGTGCTGCGATGCCGCAATACCAACGCGGCGCTGCGACGCCACGACACCGACACCGCGCCGCGCCACCACGACACTGATGTGGCGTGCAAGCCCCACCTGCGACGCTACGGCCTTAGATTACAAGTAGTACAGTTAAATATAAAAGTCTGACTATCTGAGTGAAATAAGGAGTGAATTTTGAGTGCACGGGTCGCAAGGGTTCCATACCCTTGCAACCCTCACTGACCCTTATCCGCTTGGACGGGTACCCTTACCCCTCACTGCGGGTAAGGGTTTCTACAGGTACGGATACGGGTACGAAAAAAAACCCGAGGGTTACCCGGGCCACACACTACATGTAGATGCTGTAAGACAAGAATTATAAACTTGAACCTGTTGTGATTATAATCGCTTACCATCACTTGTTGGACTTGTGAAGAAATTGCAAGTGCTCACAATATTTCCGCAGAAATTGTAAGTGCTTACAAGTTAACTGTGTTTGGTCATGGGAATTGTAAGCACTTATATCTTACATTGACGGATGGCCTGTGATTGTAGCCCAGTCACAAGCAATCATGATTCTGTTATGATAATAATACAAGCTTAAATTCTCTGATAATTTGCATAAGCAATTTCGACTTTGCTAAGTCGATAAAATTTTTAGGGTTTTTTGCTGATGTCCCAAATCACGGCAAGCTCCATGGTTACCGGAGCACGAGGCAAACACCGCATTCTGCGGCAGTTGAACTTGAACACGACACTATTACGACTTATAGGGCTGGTACAAGGTGGCCCCTTCGTCCGCAGAGCTTAGTTCACTGGCATTATCCACACTACTGTACTACAGTAATGGGCACCGAAAGGTTTGTCCAAGACCTTCCAGCGCGTTATTAGCGGACTGATTGTCGCCGCTAATCACCATTCAGCTGCCAGTGTGGTCCGGACTCTCTGCCGAGTTTATCTGAACCGCTCCTATTGATCGACTCTCCCAGGTGCGTCCAGTGCCTACCAATCGACTGAGTACTCACTGTAGGTCTTTAATCAGCATTCGTCCGCTCTCCCTACCGGGCCTGTCCTTTGGTGCCACCACCTCACATATCCGAGTCAGAGAGTTTCACGAGGAACAGGCGAATATATTCGCCCCAGGTGCTTCTTTCAGCTCCCCCCTGTGACGACTGCAGCAATTACTGACTTTGGGCGACACAGATGAGAGTCACAGACATGCACCAACAATCAACGTGCTCCTAGATAATGTCTTCCTGGAAATATTTGACTTCTGCCGCAAGAATCACGACCCCCTTCGTAATCAAGTTGTATGGAAATGGCACTTACTGGCGCATGTATGCAAAAGATGGCGACAAATCCTATTTGAGTCACCACACCGTCTCAATCTCCAAATACTCTGCTCCTTCGGCACTCCTGTCAGGAAAATCTCGATATCTGGCCAGCCTTTCCTATCGTTATTTATTATCCCTACTGCTATTCCAAGAGCGGCATTCCACCTGACGATGAAGACGATGTCATTGCCACACTTGAGCACCGCGACCGTCTATGCTCTATCATGCTCGTCGTAGCGGACTTGCAGTTAGACAAGATAACTAAAGCGATGCAGGAGCCATTTCCGATGATGACCGATCTCTTTATTGGCTCTGCCGATGGGAATCCACTGGTCCTTCCCGCCGAATTCTTGGGGGGGTCTGCGCCGTGTTTACAAAGAATCACCTTGTGCAGCATACTTTATCGGGCGTTACCGGCGCTTCTTTCATCCACCAGTGACCTCGTCTCCCTCCAACTTTATCGTACACCCCCAACTGGTTACAATTTACTTGGGGCGATGGTTGCATGTTTGGCCGCATTGCCCATGCTCGCCGACCTTGTCATTGAATTCGAGTCCCAGTCGGCTACTTCGCGCAATGATCGAATACGCCTGCCTCCCGTGACACGGATTGTCCTTCCTGCTCTCACCTACTTTTGCTTCCATGGTGCTAGCGAGTATCTGGAGGACTTCGTTGCCCAGATCGACACCCCTCAACTAAGATGTATCTCCGTAGATTATTCCCCTCAGCTTGTCGACTATGAGGTTACGCAACTTTCCAAGTTCATCGATCGCTCAGTTGGCCCCAAGTTGACTCTATCCAGTCGTGCAGATGTTGACTTTTCCAGTCGCTCCGTCACCGTGTATCCGCATGCAAACCTTCCATCCTCGGATTGGCGCCATGCTGAGGCTCTCGTCTCGTTAAAATGGGTCAAGTGGCCGGTTATAGACATAGTCCAGTTGCTCAGCCACTTTCACACTACACTCTCCAATGTGATCCATCTCAATCTCGGGGCCGGGCCCGAGCCCAGGGTAAATCGCCGATTAAGGAATATGGGTGACGTTGATTGGCCGCGCTTCCTCCACCTATTCTCCACCACGCAGACGCTGCATGTATCTCCAAAACTCGCAGGGCACGTTACTCTTGCACTGGAAGATATCTCGGGGGAGCTGGTCGCCGAAGTGTTGCCATTCATTGATTTGATTTGCTTAGTGGGTCGGCCAGCATCATCCCTTGAGAAGTTCGTCACTGCCCGGCGGCTCTCTGGTCGCCCTGTAACCGTCATCGACACTGATACGGAGGTTGATCAAAGACTCGAGCCAAGTCGCGCATGCCGGTCGTGTGGAAGGTGCCAGCGAGGGATGCCTGGACAAGATGGAAGCACGGGGGGAAACGACGACATGTACCTATCATAGATACGTGCCACAAACCCGTCTCGATGGAAGGGACAACACGACTCGGCAAGTGAGGCACGCAGGAAAGACACCAGACCGCCAACATCACGACTGAGTCTGTGTTAACAGAAGCCGGAAAAGCATTTGCGTGTCATCTCGAAGAAAATCGAATGACATGTTTAAAGACGTATATTCGAGTAGTTCGGCCACATGAGAAGGAAAAATCGGAGGGAAGGGCTGGGGAGCGAAGAGTGATCAGCTGTTTGCTCGGGAAGGCAGAACTGGAGGGAATGGGTGGGAGAATAGCATTCGGCGTACGTACACATGTATCTCCCACCGCCATCCACCCTGCTTTCACACGGTGCAACACGATCCTTCCCCAGCTGTAGGACTTCCGTTGCGCCCGCCGGCCCGTGGCCTCGATGTTTCTTTTTCTTTGGCTTGTCCAGGCATCTTTTGCACACCGTGCCTTATTGCGCATTGCTCTGCGTTCCAGGGAATTATTTCCGAGTCTGTTGCCTTCAAAACGGTATATATGTCTAACGCGCTTCACATTCATGAACTAATTTCCTTCTCCAGTATGGCAGTGCTATGAATGTTCCCTAGTTCCGGGGACACGAACTCCCATTGAACTGCATTCCTCAGCAGCTGAACAGGATTACAACTCATATGAGCTTGTATTAGTATCTTTCGTCATCAATGGGTACTCTGAGGTTTGTCTGAGGCCTTCGTTCACTCACATTACCAGACCGATTACCTGAATTCTTTCTGCTAGTGCCAGGCTAATCTCCAATCAGCCGTCGTCTGTCCTTCCTGCCAACTTCTTCTAAACTGCTCCAATTCATTGGCTCTCCCAGGTGTGTTCAGTGCCTACCAATTGATTGAGTACTCACCGGCACTGTTGGTCTTCGATTTGCATTCCTCTGCTCTCCCTTCCGCATGATCTATCGTCCGGCGCCATCCCACATGATATCAGATATGTTGCTCAAGGTCATCGCAAGAAGCAAAAGAGGGTAGCCTTTCAAGGTGTGTCCTTCACCCCCCCGTGGCGACTGCAGCCAGTGCTGACTTTGTGTGACACAGGAGAGAGTTACAGACACGCAACGACGATCTGCGTGCTCCCAGAGAACGTCTTACTCGAAATATTTGATTTCTATCGAAGTGGTCACGACTACAGCCTCCGTCCTGTAAGCCCATCGTCAATCCTGCCTTCGCTAAGATTATTTCTGTGGTTCACAGGAATATTGCAGGGATTCGAATGAATTGGAGCCGATTTCACGGGATGTCACCGCGCAAACCTCATATTAGATAGTTCCATAATTCCCTGGCTGGGTTGTCCACCTCTCAGACGATGGCGGACTCGCTGCTTTCCGCCGAGTTCAAGTTGTTTAGTGGCGCGAATTTGACGCTACAGATATTTTAAAATCAATCACGTTCGACTCAAATGAGGGCTTTTGGAGGCCCTCATTGGATTACTAGTTGCGTACATAATCAAGACTGTCTCATACTAAGGCTCCTCCATTTGACCTGTCAGGTCCTATTACGCACCCGTGTCTCAACCCGAGTTCGGGATCGTCACCTGGCCTGCGATATCTACCAACGAAGGAGGTTTACAAGTGAGTTCTTCTGTAAACGGGCGACTCAGGTTAGCTATGAACGTACACTGCTCAAACGTCGGTAGGTGATAGTTGGGTTCCTTGTACGGCTGCGTCTTGTTGAGCGCGACCCCAACGGGGACAATATGCTAGTGTAAATGTCAGCATTGTTCCTTGGAATGGGTTCGAGGGGAATCGGGGGAGAGGAGAGGAAGAATTTCATCGCACCGAGAAAGTCGACTTGAGTTTCGGGTACCAGTTGATCGCCTCTTGCATCGTAAAGTTGTTCAGTTCATGTGTGAGAAGGATACCCCCGACTGTGTTGAAGTCGCCTGCGGTCAGGTCGTTGACGAACAACGAGTAGTTTTCATCGACATCAGCGGGGCCAAAGTTGTCCAACCCGGCTCTCCAGTCGAACGAGTCACGCTCCCACATGATCGTCTGCAACCCAAGCGCGTTGGCGATCGCACGAATGCGGTCCTGCAATCGAGGAACGTATTGGTCTCGTGTATTGGCGTTAGGAAAATAAGCACACTTACGTCTACGTCTCCGAAGGGTGGGCGCCAGCACGTCGGGGTAACCCCGGTGACGAGCTTAATGGCCTTCATCTGGGAGAAACATCAACATATATGTAGCGTCGACCGCTACAAGCACTAACAGTATACCACAACTCAGCGAAAGCGTCTTGGCTCTGGAATGCCGTCACTACGAACGGGCATCAGTAAATGGGATTTACCGTGCGTGACTACCGATCGCCGAAGAAGAAGAAAGAAACGCACTGTAGCTATGTGACCAAGTGTCTGCCACGACACGCGAGCGATAATCAGTCCTGACGACATTATAAATTATAAGACAACACTCACGAACGCAGATCTCGTGCCCGTCTGCAATCGCACGCAGGGCCTCCAGCGGCCAGTTAAGCACGTTGCTCCCAATGTAGAACATCGTCGCCTTCTGATTCTGGCTCGCGAGGAAGTGTAAAACGCATTGTGGGTGCAGTTGGGCCCGTCGTCGAATCCGTACCCCATCGTCTTGGGCTCCGGCACGGTAGACACATCCGGCGGCAAGCCAGCAAGATTCGGCGTCATGCACAATGTAAACGTCCACCCTGTCGCGAAACGTTAATTATCTGCGGGTGCGATTTTTGTCAAGGAAAGGGCGAAGCTAAAAGTGGCCAGGCGAGAACTCGGCAGTCCCATTCAAGGGAGCTGTCACGACAGTTGGCGATCTAAAGCCGCGGGCCTTCGACGCCGCCATGGGAACAACTGAACCTCGCTATCCTCGGATCGGACATCTCGGTTGGAAGAGCAACTTACAACAGTCCGGATCGTTGGCCGTATCGTAAGTCACGCCGATCGTGCTTCCGTTGGGCTGTCCCTTGGGCTGGATGTTCGTCGGTATTGCTGGACGAGATGTTGGCCCACATGGCTTGCCCCTCGGTGTCGTTCGCGAGCAGCGTCGCGGGCTTCCATGTCGTGGGGAAGTCGTTGACGAACTGGCCCGAGGGAGCGTAGTAGTATGGCGTGCACTCGAGAACGGGATCTGCGAGATTGAACGCAGGAGCGTGGCGGGTGAGTAGGGAGAGGGGATCTGTGTGAGAGAAGGAGACAACGCGCACCAGAGATTGGGCCTCGGATTGCTCGAGCTGTGGTCCTGAGGGAGGGCAGACACGGCGAGAAACGCGGAGAGGAGGCTGAGCGCCCGCAAGTTGAACATCGCAAAAGGACTGGGATGTAGATAGTAGCTGGGAGACAAGAGAGGGTGTGCAGACCAGAGAGAATATAGACCAGAGAGAATGTAGACAAACGATATATACGATCCTGGTTTCTAAGAGAAGGCGCGCAACTGATGGCGAGCCTCGGACAATCATCTCGCATGCGCAATGGAAACACATTTTTGGTACGAGTAAGAAGAGCAGGCTCTTGGCATCGGTAGCCCTTGTTCCCGTCCAAGATTTGGTTTCCAAGTGCCCTTGGAGGAGCGTTCGTAACTCGTCGTGCTCAGGGACTTCCAAAAATAAACATCACTCTTGAATGAAATGGCGGTTGTAATAACAATTTAACCTACAAACGACAGTGTCACGGTTTTATTAACCCACTATTTTGGACGAGATAGTTGTTTCACTGCAAAGTGCATGTCGCTCGACTCGTCGAGTTACTGTAAGTAACGTTTTCAAAGTTAAAAAATTTGGAGTTTGAACTTGAAGTGCCAACGGTTGTTAGTAACTTAACTATGAAACGGATGCAGGTCATGTGACAACCCTATTCGCTGTATCTGGGGCACAGGCCCAGTAAGCCGCGCCACGGGGGGCCGGGATTCTTAAAATTGCACGGGGCCGGTAAATCTTTTTAAGGGACCAAGAGTCCTGGTCCAAGACCCCCAGTATCCCCCCAAAAAGGAAATTCCATCCGAATATAGAAATTCATAAAAAAACATAAACAAAAACATAAGATTGGTAGGGTAGAGTACTCGTTGTCGTGGTCGCCATTGCCGCGGTTGTCGTGGTCACTTCGATTCCATTGCCGAGGTCGATGCTGTCGCCTCAGCGATTGTTGTCGCCGAGGTTGTTGTGGTTCCATTGTCGAGGTCACCGGTCACCCTGTTGTTGTCGCCTTGTCGCCGGCGAAGCGTCTTGAAGCGTCTTGATAATTTCAGGGAATGGCTGCATTGGTGACACGTTGTGTTCACTGCGGCTGTTGTGGTCGTAGTCGCTGTCACCTCACAGGCCTCACCTGTGGTCATCGCCGTCGCCACCATCGTGGGTAACGTCGAGGTCGCCGTCATGAGTATGGATCCCGTCTTGCATTGCCCAGTGTGGTAGTGGTAGCAGTCGGGGTCGGGGTCGGGGTCGGGGTTGTACGCTGCAACGCGTTGTCGTCGTCGTTGAGTCACACGAGTGCGGTGTGGCAGAAGGATCATCGAGATCCCATGCGGAGGTGGCAGGGTCTCGCGCTGAGTCGCTCCACGATAGTGAGAAGACGGCGAACACGACGGCGCCAAATAAGGCGCCTGGCGTGGTTCGTCGGCTTCAGCTGTGTGCCGCGGTTATGGCGGGCTGGCTGGGCTGCGGGGTGAACCGGTGAAGGCTGGTATACCGTATGACAGGCAGTTGGACGCGAGGGGACAAAACACAGCTTCTCACGCTCCCCGACTCAGCGATATCCCTTGTGACTCACGATGTGACCGCGATTTCTGCAACTTACCCCTCCCAAGCCCAATCGCTGCCTAGTGGTTAATGCGATCCCCGCATGCCACAACATCGACAACGACCGTAGGGGTTCAAGATGTACACCCATGCACACTGCAAGCCACAATGACGGATGACGATGCACTGGCAGCGACGGTCTTGGGCGGCGGTGACACAGCGGATGACGACGCCGCAATGACGACGAATCGTCGACGATGTGCCAGTGGCCGACTCAGCGATGACGACAATAGCAACACAACGATAGTAGCAACAACAACGACGAGGGGCGGAGGCGAAGCAGGGAAGGGGAAGGCGGCGTGGTTCTGGTAGTATTAATACATACCCTTACTTCTTGGGTCTACATACAGAGTAGCTGTGATACCTGTCTTGTACTAGTTTACTGTCCCGGGATATAAATGGTTTTTTATATTACAAAAAAAGAAGACACCAAATGGTGGAGAGGGAGGAGCTCACAGTCGCGCTCGGGATGTCTTTCACCTGCACTCGATCGTGTTTTGCTTGCTGCTCAATGATTGGAAGAAAGGGATATGAATTTTGCTTTGCAGATTGCGCAAGGGTTAATCTAGGCTAGTCCATGCCTGAAAGACACTTATAAGACACTTTCATAATACCTCTTCGTAGGGAAAGCAGTCAAAGCACCATTCTGGTGTCGGTCGGCTTGGCGAAAGAAGAGAAAGGAAATGACAACACGATGCGCAGGCTTCGTGGATCTAGCTCGGGGCTCACGCTTGGGACTTGGAGTCCAGACAAGTGGGCACGTAGTACGTCAGAGACTTGCAGTACACCATCCCGGCGTATCTTTGGTTTGTAATACGTGAGTACTACGTCGAAACAGAACCCGTCCAATGGATAGAGCGCCGTTCGTCATGATCAGTTCGTTGAGTAGTGAGGCCTGGTGAGGGGTGGAAGCGAGGCGAGAGGGGATTTGGCAAATGAAAAAGCGTCTGTCACCACCGCCATGCCGACATTGGGTCACATGACAGACGAGTTGGGTTCAACTCAACACCGCCGTGTCCCGTCACGGTGTTATTTTATTAGACCGGTGACCATATACAGCCTGAGGCTGCCTACCGTGTTATAGGTCCACCAACCGGGACTCGATAACGCTACTGTGTTCTTTTATGGATCCTGTGATCCTGCTCACTTGGCCTCGCCGGTTTTTGCGGGGCCATCGTCCCAAATTGTCAATCCCGACAGCGGCATCAATCAACGTGAGCACGCACGAGCGACTTGAACTGCCTCAGGCTCGTGTTTGACACCCCAACATTCCCTCCTCCACTCCTCCAGCCGTAAACCCTGTTGCCTCAAGCTCGAAGTGTGGCCAAGCTCGTACAACGGCGCAATCCTTGCGACATCGGAGTGAGGGTCACCCAGCTTTTCGGGTGCTTACAAACTCACAAAGGTTTTTCCTGTAGCGGCCAACACCGTCCCACCCTCTTCAAGCTCAAGCACCACTCGTACTGCATCCAAAAAGCCGTGCGCTGGCAGGGACGGCTAGTAAGTCCTTTGGTTCGACTGTCCAATCTGACCCCTCACGCTGGCCCCATCTCTCACTTGTGAAAACAGCAGGAGCTGGTCCTCGTGCTACTAAAGGACCAATGTCGCGACCGCCGGCTCCGTGTCGGTGGCATTCCGTTGCCAAATAGTATCCTTCCTGCACTGGCATCGCGCTTTGTGACTTGTGTACCATGCCCTCACATATTGACACCACGCTCGCTTCTTTGGTACACTTCAACCTCACCTCGTCCATGCAAATTATTGCCTTTCTTTCTCAAGAGATCCTCCGATGTCTTTCCTGCTCTCCGTCACGCTTTTACGCTCCGTTTCGTCAAGAACTCACGTGAACACCACAGCGGCCAACCTCCCGTTTCTCATATGTCATCTCCCGCTCTCACCTCTGCTTTACTCGATCAGAACACACGCGAAAGGCGGCGTTTCTCCTTTTGGAAGTCACAGAGAAAGAGCCAACATGCGAACCGCCTCGAGGACAGAAAGTTAGGTTCTTCGATTCCATTGGCTCTATATATTCGCCGTGTACATGCACGGGTTGCCTAACACCACCTGGGGTCGTTTGTGCCATTAGTTACCCTACTTACCTTTGGGTGTGCTTGGACGTTTGCGATTGACCGTCAAAGTGCTAGCCAGCAACGTTAGGTTATGGCTGCATCTTCTCATTCTACTCGATTCAGAGCGGCTGCAAGAGTACACATTATGCCGGGCTGATTTGAAAGAATTCTCCGTCCGCAAATTACGTGGAGAGACATGCCTGTGATAAACAAAGAGTCTGGATTCGAACGGTAACAGCCACTACTTTGAGGAGGTGCTTCGACCGCTACCTGACCGTAAACCGGCCGCGTAAACAATTCACTAGATTATCAGTCATAGCTTGCCGACGCTGGTGAGCAGAGCACAGAATGTCCCAGAGCCACCGTAACTCCGAAACGGTACCATGCCATCTCAATCCCCTCAGTATCTCCACGATATGTTGCTCTACTTCGGTAGAGGTGTATCCAATTATTCGGTTGTATGCCGGGATGATGGGATGCCAGTCCAGTCCTCCTCTCGGACCTCTCCTCTGCTGCAACTGTCTCACTGTGCGGCATTGGTCAGAATGGCTAGAGATGCTTCGGTAACTGATGCCCTATGCACACCTTTGCATATTTTACATGTGTCTGGATCGGTATCGGTACAAGGCGGGAAAGTATCTTCACTTCCCGCGTTCTTTCGCATGCAAAACGCAACCGTAATACATTTTCGTTACTCAAAATTATCCATACAGTATATTTCTGTGTTGTCGCGATCGCGGGACGGATCCCACGAAAACGTGATTTGTTAGTCATAGAAGACGAGAGCGCGGAGCTCGATAGACTCGCGTTTCTCCGCGCTAGGCGGAGTGGTGGGGTCCTCGAACGCGGTGTGCGGCGTGAGCACCGCCACGCTCCCATCTTGAATCGAGTCAAAGCTAGCAAATGCCGTCGGTCAAATCAGCACGAGACGCAGAGGCAGACGGGGCAAATGAGCGACGTACCACTTAATTAGCACGCCCTCCTCCGGCGTCATCCCACGTACGTATTTCCACCTGTGGTTCTCATTCCACTGCACGCCGTACGTCTCCCCGTCGCGATCTGGGTATTTGAACGTCTGCGGGACGAGGTCGCGGCTTCGGTCGATGCTGTTGAAGTCGCAGAGCGCGAGCGGCCAGTCGTGCGCAACGTGGTGGATCGGTCGCCAGAGATTGATGATCTGGAAGCGCCCGCTGCAGCAATCCCTCCACATCCTCCGGAGGGAGGTGGCGTTGCACGCGCGCGACGGCCGACGCGGTCGTCTGGTCGACGTGCACGGCAGGGACAGGCTGCCGGGCCTGAGGCGTGTCGATGACACCAGGGCGCGCGGCGGATTGCTGTGAAAACGGGACGCGCGCCGTTAGCGGGCGTCCGCGCATTCTAGGGACGGACAACTCACTGTGGTCGAAGAGCACGACGCGGCTGGCGCCGGTGAGCTGCTTGATCAGCTCTGTGCTCTCGGGTAGTATTCGCGCGTGATCTCTTCGTCGTTTGCGAACGATGTGTGCTTGGCGGGGTGATGGAAGACTGGAAGCCGTTATTGTCAAGGGTGGCCTCGTCGCGTCCGCGGAGGTTCTCGACTTTGACGGCATGGGTCGCGTATTCCCAGTTTGAAATGCGCTTGCCGGTGGTGGATCGGCGTTGACGTAGGACCATGCTTTGACCCGTCTGCAGGTGGAGTGAAGTATCTGAGGTGGTGTCGACGAAGCGAGGCTCGCTCGAAACTGTCATGTCTGAGTCTGTATTCAAGGGTTTCTAGTGGGACAATGGATGGGAATTCATCACGGCTTTTATATACCATCGTGCGTTTCGTGTGGCGAAATTGCGCGATTTACCTTCTGACAAATGATGTGCTGAGTAGAGTTGACTTACAAACCGTTTCGTTACGTCATGACATGACTCTATGGGCGCCTATCCAAACTTCGTCCGTCCAGTCTCGGGCCGTAGCTCCATCCCAACTGCCAGCGCGTAATCGAACCAACAGTTTGTTAGCTCCGGCAAGGAGCTCAACTGGAGCTCAACCAAATAAGGGAAAAAATTGGGAGGAAGGGCTGGAGAGCGTAGAGTGACCAGTTGTTTGCCTCTGGAGCAGAACTAAAGGGAATGGGAAGATAACAGCGTTTGGCGTACCTGCACACGTGTCCCCCAGCACTATCCACGCTGCTCCTACCGTGACAATCCTATAAGATGTCATTCCTCTGGAGACATCAAGCATCGTCTGTGAGAACATCAGGTGATATCCACCGTCCGACCTGGCCAGTGACTAATGCCATGAAATATACGACGTACCCCCAGAGGTAAAGAGTCCTTGAACCATGTCAGATGTTCATTACAGCCACGAAATCAGGAGAGGCGAGGTTTGTTGGGTGTGGTCCGCGTCACTGTCAAGCAGCGCCTGTCCCCGGCCTGATACTGTAATTTCCCACAGTCAACTGACACGAGGCAGACACGCCTTCTGTCACTACACTACATTCCGCAACGGCACAGGTTTACTACGACTCATAGGCCAGTAGTCACCTATTGGTGTGAGACTCGAGCGTTCATTACCCGCATTAATGGGTACTCAAGGTTTGTCTAAGGCACTTTGATTGCCAGTGCCACTGGCAGATCACTGCGCTAATTAGAGCTATCCAACCAGCGACTGGGGTTTTCCAGACTCCCTTTTGGGTGAACCACTTTTATCGGATGACTTTCTCGGGTGTGTCTAGCGCCTACCAAGTGGATGAGTACTCACCGTCACTCCTCAATTAGCCTTCCGAGTCGTCCGCTTCCCCACCGGGCGATTCGTCCTCTGGTGCCACTTTACATACCAGAAGATTTCTCAAAGTCATCGCGAGAAAGAAATGAGCGTGCGTACTCAAGGTGCGCCCTTTAGCACCCTCGTGGCGACTGCAGCGAGAACTGAGTTTGTGATGGCACAGGCGAGAGTTATCCAACGACAATTAGCACGCTTCCGACAATGTCCTGCTGGAAATATTTGATATCTATCGAAATGGTCACGACCACACCAGAAGCCCTGTGTGGAAATGGCAGCCACTTGTGCACGTATGTCAAAACTGGCGACAGATTGTATTTGCGTCACCACAGCGTCTCAACTCCAAATTCTCTACACACACAAAATTCCTGTCAAGAACGATCTGGGTATCTGGCCGGCCTTTCCTATTATCGCCGTCCGAGACGTCCTATTAAGCCCGAGTCTAATGATGAAGCCAACGTCATTGCAGCACTCGGGCACCCTGATCGTGTATGTTTTATCGCGCTCGACATGACGGACTCGCAGTTGGGAAAGGTGGTCACGTTGATGCAGGAGCCATTTTTGGTACTGACGCATCTCCGAATCTCTTGGGGTTGGGGCAGTTGGGGGAGGGAATGCACCGGTCCTCTCGACCGACTTCTTGGGAGGATCTGCGCCACGCTTACAGGAAATCACCATATCCGGCATTCCCTATCCAGCATTGCCAACTCTTCTTTTGTCAGCCACTGGCCTCGTCAAGCTTCATCTTTTCAATATACCCCCGAATGGTTACATTTCACCCGAGGCGATGGCCGCTTCTTTGGCCACATTGCCCAGGCTCGAAATCCTTGCCGTTACATTCCATTTAGCCACCTCCCGCCCTGATCGAATAGTACACCCGCCTCCCGTAACACGGACTATCCTTCCTGCTCTCATCTCGATTCGATTCATGGGTGCTAGCGAGTATCTGGAGGACCTCGTTGGCCGAATTGACTCCCCTCAACTGCACCAGATCTCGACAGTCTACTTGAATCAGGTCGTTGACTTTCAAGTTGCGCAATTCTCCAACTTCGTCGATCGCTCAGTAGGCCCAAAGACAGCCCTATGCAAGCACGCACAATTTAGCCTTTCCCTGGTGGTGTCGCCTTCACCATGTGCCCTCATGTAAACCGTTCACCTTGGGATCTGCGCCCTGTCAAGACTATCATTTCATGCCAGGGATTGGTTGGGAGGTTCCACGTAGCCCAGATGGTCAGCCAAATTCTGCGATACAGACCAATGTGGTCCATCTCAAGTTCACCGACTCATGGACTGTCTATTTGGGGGTACGGGAGACGACGTTGCATGGGTGCACCTCCTCCGCCAATTCTCCGCCGTGCAGACGCTGCATGTATCTCAGGGATTCGCAGGACACGTTGCTCTTGCGCTAGAAAGACACCGGGGAGTTACGGTCAACGAAGTGTTGCCATCCCTTGACTTGATTTACTTAGCGGACCACCCGACATCGTCCATTGAGAAGTTCGTAGCTGCCCGGCGGCTCTCTGGTCGCCCTGTGACCGTCATCGAAACCGAAACAGAGTTTGATGAAAGACTCGAATCCTACACCGGTGAAGAGGAGAATGACCATACGAGTTGCCTACTCTATAGCCTGGTGTTTTGCAAACCAGCGGTTCATCTGTCGCACTTAGGAGACCACCTACACGCAGATTGATATATACAACTACATGTCACGATATGTACCTCCGTACGGAATTCACGGTGGACTCGCTGTGACGGATCTTGGTATAAACTTTTGCATGAGCTTGGTTGATTATCAAACTATACGGTGCAACCGGTTTGTACTATTGAATGTTCAGCGCTTCAGCTGAGGCGCGACCTTACTGCGCTCAGCGGAGCTTGGCGCGAACCCGGGCACAACCGTCTAGGAAGCCCAAAGCTATCTTTAGCAACCCTATTTCTCCACAGCTGGAAGTTACGGAGGTACCTCAGACACGAGGATATCATGCACATTTTTATTTGACTCAAAAAAAAAAATCCGGCCCGGGGGCACGCCGCAAACACGCCCCCCCACTGGCCGCAGTGCACATTCCGCAGATGCTGAACAATGTCACAACATTACGACCTATAGGGTTGATTAGTATAAGTGCGGCTCCGGCGTCCGCAAAGCTCAATTCACTACCCGCGTCACTCATGGGCACTGAGAGGTTTGTCCAAGACCTTCATCGTGATGTGCCGTATTACTGGCCCAGTGTGCGGTGTGATGGATATTGGACACGCTCCTTGATTCTAGGGGCACGAACTCCCACTGCACTGCATTCCGCAGCAGCTGCACAGGATTAATTACGACGGTATTCCTACTCTTAGGGTTGTGCCAGACTCGGACTCAGGCCTCGGACTTGGAGTACTGAATGGCGAGAGCTCCTTAAAGCATCATTTGTCCTAGAGCCTAGTGAATTATCTGCATTATGGGCACTCAGAGGTTTGTGCAAAGCCTTCGTCTACCGATACCACTAGGCTGATTGCTGAATCCTCGCTGCTCAGCGCTCAGCACTCAGCTCTCATCGAGCGCTCATCTCCAATCACCGTCCAGTCTCCCTGCCGAGTTTTGCCGAGCTACTCTTATCGATCGGCTCTCCCAGGTTTCCGATGCCTATCAATTGGCCAAGTACTCACGGGCAGCATTCGTCCCCTCTCCTTACCAGTGCCATCCACATACCAGAAAGGTCACTCGAAGTCGTCACAAGAAACAAACGAGCATATGTGCTCAAGGTGCGTCCTTCAGTACCCCCATGGCACTGCAGGGAGTACTGACATTGTGTGGAATAGGTCAGTCACAAGAGTAATAGACATGCAAACGACTCCCAGACAATGCCTTGCTCGAAATATTTAATTTCTATCGAAAGACTGACGAAACCTACCACCCTGGATGGAAATGGGACCTGCTGGCCCACGTGTGCCAAAGGTGGCGACAAGTTGTCTTTGCGTCGCCAAACCGTCTCAATCTCCAAATTATCTGCATGGATGGGACTCATGTCAGAAATAATCTCGGTATCTGGCCAGCCTTTCCTATCATTATCGATTACAAGGGGGGAATTATGCCTATTGATGAAGACAACATCATCGCTGCATCAGCATTTTGTTCAGGGACTGGATGTCCTGGAAGAACTGGAAGAACTGGAAAATATTGCCAGTCAGGTTCCAGAATGCCAGGGGTTGACTTTTTTGCCAGATCCTCGACTTTCTGCCAGATGTCCTTCCAGACCAAACCCAGGCCAAGCCCAGCTTTTTTTTTTTAGGCGTCGAGTTTTTGCCAGAAGACTCAGAGCAAGGGGGGGGCAGGACCGGAAAAAAATACCCGGGGTCAAACTTTGTTTTTTCGATAAGGGCTGAACCCCCACCACCACCCCACCTTCCTTTTATGGTATATTTCTCCCACATATGTTTTTTTTTCCTCAATACTTGACCGCTGATTGTATTCAGCAGAAGTAAGTGCCCGGGTTTAAATACAGAAGAACCCTACTAAGCTAAGGTACGTAGGGGAAAGGTAAGGTAGAGTGGAAGAGTGAGGGACAAGGAGAAGCGGGATAGGAGGAGGGGTGTGAAGCATCGCTTGCGGTTGCGCAGGCCTCCGCGGGGCGCGAGATGTTGTATGCAGGCCCATGCCGATTGCGGATACGCTGGTGTCAAATGGCTAGAGCCGCGCGTGAGTGCGGCGATGTCGGGAACGGGAACGGCGGGCTGCACGGAGCCCCACTGAGTCGATGCCAACAGTTGCGCACGCTTCTGCATGATGCGAAACTTCGCATAGGTGGCCACCTGGGTCGGGAACGCGTCGTGTTCGAGTCGCTAAGGCTGCGCGCGAGTGCGGCACGCTGGGGAACGCGAGGGTGAACTGCTCTGAGCTCTGAGATGCGAGGAGAAATCTCTATTCTAAAATTTCTAAGGTGTAAGGTCGTGTATACTGTAGCTAAGGAAAGCTAAACAGGGAAAAGAGGACAACAATGTGGATGTGAAGATGGGCGTCAAGCAGTGATGAGGAGTGGCGAGCGTAGCAATACAAAAAAGACGGACGAGGCGCAGGGATGCTGTACGGAGCCAAAGTCCGTGCGAGTTTGAAGCGAAACGGGTTCCGCGGGGGTTAAGGAGATGGGCTTGGGATAACCCGAGAAGAGGAGTGTCGGAGCGAAAGTTTTTGTCCTCCAAGCCAGGAGGTGCAAATGTGCAATGCGAGGTCTGATTCTAAGACAAGACCGGTGGGAGAAGGGCGAAATGAAGGGGAATAGAAAGGCAAGACGATGTATGGAGCCAAATCCATGTGAGTTTGAAGGCGGGACGAGGCGCGAGGATGCACGGCCTGTCTACGACTTGCGAACCATTTGCGATGGGATTGGTGTCGACGACGGCCCATAGCGATGTGAGGCAAGGTGAGCGAGAGTGAAAGGAATAACGAGCAAGACAATATGAGCAATATCTGAGAGCAGCATGGACGAAAAAAGGCTGGGCCCGAGGTCAGCGACTCGGGCAACAAAAACGGGAAACCGAGGGTGGTTCGGTGGACAAAGGCAATGGCGGCGAGACTTCTAAGCTATCCTGAACTTCGGGACTGGCTACAGTGGCTAGACTGGCGCGGGGCAACGTTGGAAGCTAAGACTTAGATGGGACTTAGATGGGAAGAAGAGGTCAACTAGGTGTCATTTATGAGTCAAGAACAACGGGTTATACATGCGAGCCGTATACGATGTGTTCAGATACTAAGTCGAGAGCATAGTGAAAGGAAAGGGGTGGTAAGCAGAATAGAGAGGGATTGAGCGTGGGTAGGTGCGAAGGCGACGAATGGACACGAGGATCTGGGCGGACGTGTAGAGGGATACTAGAGTTAGGGGCAACGAGAATGGAGCTCAGAAACAAAGACATGATGACGCACAACAATGCCTTCCTTCTCCAAGTCTGACGACGGGTGCAGCGTTCTGCACGAACTCCAAAGGTGTCTTGAGAGTGGTTAAGGGCAAGCGATTGAGTGATAGGCCGGAGACAGGAGTGGTGGAGTGAAACAGAAAAGTTTTGGATAGGTTGAAAGAAACCGATGGTGATTGACAGGGAATCAGGCGGTGCAATGAAAGATGGGCTCGGGCAGAGTTCCCGAGGCGTGGGCATCGAGTGGCATCCCACAGGCCCGCAAAAGTGCCCATTGCCGCCCAAGTCAAACTTTTTTTTTTCACGGTCCGGACCACCCCCCCTACCCCACCCCCGGTGCGGGATTCCGGTTCCGCCCCCCCTGTATTTTATTCTTTGAGAAAATTGAAAGAACCTTGGAAAGAACTACATTTCAATCAGATATAGAGGGGAACAGAGGCATTTCAGCCGCATTTGCATGCTGTACGAGGTTAGAGAGCAGGGGAAGGGAAGGAAGTAAAGAGTGAAGGGGATGGCCGGGACGATGATGCCGAGCCAGGCGCACTTAAGGGCTGCCGGGAGTAATCTTATCAAAGGGGTGGGCAACGAGAGCGAAGGGAATGAAGGCGGACGGGACAAGGAAAAGAGAGTAGATAGAGTGTGGACAAGGAAGTTTGAAGCAAGGAGGGAATGAAGAGGTGGTGCAAGCGAACGTGCGGGGCCTGAGGTCGGCGGCTCAGAATACCAAGGCGAAGGACCGAGGTCGGCGGCTCGGTGGACGATGGCGGTGGGGTGGCTAGGCCAGGCGATGACAGGCTGGGGGTCCGAGGACAGCGGCTCGGATAGCGAAAGCGGCGGTGAGGTTAGGGCGTAGGCTGAGGCAATCAAGGAGGATCCGAGGTCGGCGGCTCGGATGGCGATGGCGATGGCGTGGCTTCTTCTAGGCTGGTGCGGCGTGGACTCAAACTTAGAGGCAAACGGTGGAAATGAAGAGGGAGAACAATGATGACATCAATGAGCCAAGAACGCGAGCTTATATACATGGGAGCCGTATACGACGCATTCCAATACTAAGTCGAAAGTATAGTGGGAGAGACGGTGAGCGAGAGTGCGAGGAAGCGAGAGGAGCAAGAGGGAACGAGACAAGGGCGTGAGTAGGAGAGAAAGGGAAATGGGTGCGAACACAAGTAATACTGATTATTCTAGGTAAAAGGGAACGGTAGATAGTCGGAGCATAGGAGAAGAGCAACAAAGAAGGCCGAGACAGCATGACGCACGACAATAGAATAAACCTCCTCTGGCAACAGCGCGATGACCGGCGCGATCTCCAACAGCATCTTGTGGGGCTAGGGACAGCCGAACGGGTGGAATGGCGAGAGATAATGGGGGTAGGCTGAGTGATGGAAAAGCTTGACAGTTTTGAAAGGAGAGGCCCTTGATCGACGCAGAGCGAGTGATACGATGACGAGGCAAGGGCATTCGGTGGCATCGCGCAGGTGTCCGGGGTCAAGATGATAAAGGCGGCGGCACCAGACCGCGAGAAACGACGATAAGAGAAGGAACGACGAAGGGAGAGACCGAGAACGACGAGGTAGAAGAGATGGATTATGGTCGGATATTAGTGTATGAGAGACAAACACGGGGGCGAAGGGAAGCGGTGACCGAAAATGAAAACGGAGAGAGATCCAGGTGACTGTAGTGGCTGAGAGTTCCGGTAAGCGAGCACGGCCTAGCAGGTGAAACCAGGCGGTTTCGAGCCCAGAGCCCGAGGGAACCTGACAGCAAGATGAAACAAGGGGTCTGAATACAAGACAAAGAGATATGATGAATAGGGGCCAGCGAGCCGCCCCTTGCTCAAGACAAAGGACGGCGTGCCCGAGGCGACGGGCGAAACGATACTGAAAGAGATTGGTGACGACAGGGAGAGGGATGGCAATGCGGCAAGGTTAGAAGACCCAGGGAACAAAGCGACATGACTTCATCCTTGAGACGGTGTTGACGTGGCACCGGGTGGCAGTGCCATCGGCATACCGGAAGTCATTACGACGCCACAGACGAGCTAGATAGACTCGCTGCCGTTGCCAAGGTTGATGGAACATGTATTGGACGAGTTCATGCGCGTGATGGTGAGGCCGTCGATAGGTTGGTCAAGGGTTGGGCCAACCCTTGACTAGTAAATAGCGGACGACGCGGAGGTTATGCGTGCCGTATACATAAGCGCGAATGTTCAGAAGCAGCAAATGCGGGCAGGAGCGTTGAAAGAACTGACCTGCATATCATGGGTTCTGTTTCTTACTCTCCTCTCGCTGGAATCTGGGAAAGGTCCTCCGAGTCGGGAACGAATCAACTGGCCGTGTTGAACATTCTTCAGACAACATCCTCTTTCCTCAGAGCAGCGAATGCGATGTGTATATACCTCGAGGTTACCCAGTACCATATCAAGACGTCCTAAACTTCGGATGTACTCTGGAATTTCACTCTCTGGAACCAGAGAGCTGGCAACCCCGTTGAAGCCCGAAACGAGGGAATGAGACAGATTAGAAAAAGTGAAATTGTATAAGAAGTTGAATATACGAACTACGATTAGAAGCCATTCACCTCTGCTCTTCATCCCATCTCTTCGCAGAGTTGGCCCCCATGCCAATGTCCTATTGGCACAGTTCCTGCAGATTGGGTAAGGATCGAGCTAGAGGGGGGCATCAGTCATCTGTGGTGTGGCAAGGCGGTTGGAAGTAAACGCGACCTGATGCCGAGGTGTCACACCTTCAACTTGAAGCCAGTGCCCCCAGGAACGTGTAGTGGTGTGTTCTCGTCGCCAAGAAGTGGAGTCTGCACGATGGTCAATTTCCATAAATTGCGAGCCTCCAGCAAAATGTTATCCTCTGCAAGTAAGACCCTCAAAAGGGCGCGAGGGGCGTGCAAGGGGAAGAGTAGTGAGTGAAAAGGGAGGTGCATGGATGACTTACATAAGGGCGAGGGATAATTGGAACCTCAACGGGGCTCGATTCTGCCGAAGCGACCTTGACAAGTCCAGGTCCGTGCGTATCGAGAGTTGTTTGTAACGATACCGACGATGTTGGTGAGAAAGAGGCCGAGTGGGGTAATTGGGGGACGAGTGGTGGGAGATTGGTGGGATGCGAGGGGGAGAAGCGCGAGGGTTGACTTACATAGGCCAAGCTCGCTTGTGGACAACGTAGACGAGACCGAAAAGGCTCGGTCAAGAAAGGGGGAATGGCCAAGGGAGCGACCACTGGTGCTCCGGTTTCGCAGGGGTAGATATTGAAACACCGGGACTCTTGTGGAACTTGTTCGAATAAGTGTCATCTTGGAGGCAAGTACGAAGGCAGAAATAAATAGGCGGTGACTGGATGATAGGTAGGGAAGCACACCTTCAAGTTGAGAGCAAGTCATTCAAAAAAAAAAGGTAATGAGTACGCAACGCAACACATCGCCAAATGAGTTTGCACTCCGCAACTCCAGGGAAAAACCGTAGATGACGGGTTTTGCCGGCCCGTGGTGAACCCTACCGACTTAATCACGCAAAGAAAAGGGGGAAGCTGAGGCGACCAAACGCTTTGTATTGAGCAGAAATATAAAGGGAACTCCAACTATGTCTGAGCCAGGTAGGTGGGGAGTAAGAGAGGTGTCAGGGAAAACCGGTGACGATCGAGAGACGTAAAGGAGCCGAATTCGAGACGACGGTTAGGCTGGCGCCGTCGACATGTAGAAAGTGACACGAAAAATTGAAACGAGATGCGAACAATAAAGTACCATTTACAAGGTCATCATGCAACTACGATGCTGTTGCACACCATCGGATGTATACATTCCATCGCCCTGTGCATGGACTTGAGACCTGAGACTGGACACACGATAGGAAAATTTGACATACCAGCATCGGTTTGATTCGGTATGATAACACCACGTTGGCCCCTGCACTTCATCACATACCTCCGTACGATCACAGTCGCGCTTAGTTGAACGCCTCGCCTCAGATCTCCACGAATTGAGTACCTCTTTCAGCGAAGGCCTGTTGCTTGGATCCGCTGTAAGTAGTTGGTCATACCTGGGATCAAGCTCCGAGTCAGACTCGCAGCTACAGGCCGCACGGATGTACTCAAGCACTTTCCCGCAAGACCAACGGTCGGCCAGGATCGCGCTATACGTTTTGGTAGGTCCATCCACCTCTCCGATTTCTGGTGCAGCCCAAGACGGAGTTCCGCGATAGCCCTCCACCAGGGTCCCTTCGTCCTTCACATGAATAGACAACCCAAAATCGATGATTGACAAATGGGGTGTCGAACCCGTGAAGCCGACGAGGACGTTCGCGGGCTTCAAATCAAGGTGAGCGATGTTGTGCTCGTGAAGGAAACAGACACCCTCCAGGAACTGTGTCTGCATGGACTGCATCATACCGAGGCACAGGAAGTCGTTCAACGGCTCCAGCCACGGCATGACCGCTATTTTGGAAGGGAGGATGTCGAGAATTTTGATCACGTGATGATCGTCGGCTTTGGCAATTCGCAAATATTCTAAGATATATTCTTCTGCACTGTTCAGAGCCTTCAACGCGACCTCTTTACCGTGACCAGTAGCTTTTGCAATTGATTTTTCAATATAGACGCAATCGTATCCGTGTATTGTGGCCTGCGCAAAATTGCCGCTTCCTGTCGCCGGATTCACAACCTGGCTTGTTGAAGGAGGCGTACCTCCCAAAGCGCGGCGCAACTTCTTCGGCGTGTGTACGGGAAAAGTGCTGGTCAGGTCAACGAGGGACGATGTCACCCGGAGGTATTCACGAGAAAAGGTTTCACGTAAAAGTTTCACCGAATCGAGGTAGTTGTAGATTCGGAAAATGAACATGAACGCGTCCTTTCGATCAGTTAAGTTGAATATCCTTTGGTGGTACCCAACACGAGCCTATCATAATGATCAGCGTCTTGTCATTCGGCAACTTGAATAAGCGGAACAATTATACCATTGCCATATCGGAACTTGGGGCGTCATCCACCAGATACAATGTATTTTCGGTGGCAATGTAGCAACTGTCGATATATATTGCTTTGACATGGAAATATCTGGAGCCGCTTTTAACGAGTGTGCTGCCTAGGCGAACAAGGCAAGCGGCCTGCAACAGCATACGGAACTGGTCGGTACCATCAGACGCTGAGGCGACCTCAACGAGGAGAACCGGGAAGTTGCCGATGAGTATTGAGAAGTCGCTACGGGGCGTATATCGATGATTAATGCCCTCGACGTCTAGGACCAAAGAGAAGGGCCACGGTTTGTTGCTATGAAGGATCAGGATTGATGAGAAATCGAGACCCGTGAGTCACTTACAATATGAAGGTCATGCCGTCTCCCTCAGCGGCACTTGAGGCGAGGTACGTCAGTAGACTATACGCATGTGGCTCTTTATTGTGACTAAAGGCCACGAGGTTGATTATTTGATCGCCGAAGAATATAGTACTGTAATGTACAAATTCTTGAGGCTTCGCACGGGATGTGGTAGAGTCGTCTGGGGCGATTCCAAAACGTTTCGAGTAGTCATCCTTGAGGAACGATTTTACGAGCTGTACATAAGGCGACTCAATCTGAAATGGCTCTAAGTTAGTGGGAATGCGAGAAACGAGACCGCGAGACTTACCTCAGACACAGGGTAACGCATCTCCTCTAACTTCTTGTCGAGTTCAAGAATAAAAGGTGGTGGTGGTCTCGGGACCTCAAGGAAGTTACTGTTGCAAGTGTGGTTGCCGGGCGTTTGCATATCCTCCCATGGTTTCAACTTAATCGTGATGAGGGACATGACCCCCTTCGTCGGCAAGGCCCGCATGGGAGGCAAGGGACCTCCTGTTACGCCGCATCAGAAACACTTTTCGGATAGTGGAAAAAATAAGACCCAGACCTTCGAGCTCCCTCACAAGAATGATGGCGTCGATAAGGGGACTTTTACCCTTCTGCACGAGCGATCCCGAGAAGTGGGCATGGACATACGCCATGTCCACACAAGTCCTCAGATTGACTTGCGTCTCGTTTAGGCTGGCTGGCGGCCTGTGAGAAATGGCAGAAAGGGGCTTGTGAATGGTGAGGTTTGAGAGGTCCCGGTTTCTGATTGATGGAATAACAATCTTCGTGAAAGCGAGGATCGTCTCACAAGCAGCTCCTCGTGAGACGACCAACTGGAACGGCTGGACGAGGACGGCGAGCTGATTGTTGATGACGATACACGAGAGGCTGATGGGCCCGGAGACGTTGGTTGCCATAGCTTCTTTAATAGTGGTACAACAGAGGCGGACGACGGTGTAAGATGATGGCTGTTCTGAGCGAGCTGAGTATATAGCTGAGTATATAGCTGAGTACATAATCTGAGTATATGTGCGCCTGTTCCATAAATGGTAGTGCTGCGCTTCGATGTTAATGAAATCGCAACAGGGATCGAGAAACAGTATTGTATTGCGGTGGAATTGTTACAATTAATTACGTCCCGTAATTTCGTTAGCGGTTGGCAATACTGTGAAATCGGTCAACTAGTCCACACCAGTGTGAACTCTAACTCGGACCAGACTTTCGACAACTCGGACAAACTCTAACTCGGGAGTTCACACGTTCACACCGGGAGTTGGCCCAAAAATGCCCCACAAAAGTTTCCTATTGTATACTTGGTATATCTCCATTCCTCTACCAAATACCGACTTCTTGTAGTCTGTAGTATACTCTGTACCATAATAGTGAACGAATATACTGTAACCAGCAAAAAATTGGAGCCCTACAAACGAAAAAGTTCGGAAAAACTATAGTGCGCGTGTTCTCTCTTCCCACCTTTTTTTTCTTTGGCTTTTCTCTTGCCTCGATCCGCGTTCATGCAAGCACGGCAGGGTGGCACTGACGCTACTGCCAGGGCCGCTCCAGAAGACCTCCGCGGACGTGGCTGCATGGGGCCAGACGATCGAGTCGAGAATCTGTGGGCCGGACTGTTCTGTTCAGGGCGACTGCTGCCCGCCGAGCACGAGTGGCGCTTGCGCAGCAGTCAGGTTCGCGAGCGGGTCGAAGGTGTAGGCCTGTGTGTACGTTGTCAAAGATTCGCTTAGGGAGAGAGGGGCGTAACGCACGTTCTGCCAGGTCTTGAAAGGCTCGCCCCAGCTGTTGCCTCCGAGGTTGTTGCCTACCCATCTACCTGCCCCGCAGTCCTATTCATCCCCAGGATCTGCGCTGGAAAGAAACGCACGATGCGGTCAGACGACGCACCAGGTAGAATGAATTGGACGCCGCGTGTATAAAGCGGAATCTCTTGGCTGCAACAGCAGCGGCGTCGTTGGATGAGATCCACACCCTAAAAGCGAGCCATCAACGAACGAGGTGAAGGTGCAGGGGTGATGACTCACAGCGTGATTGTATCGTTCGAGAGCGTCAGATTAAGGCAGGACCATCACAGACGTCGCATCACCTTCCATTGTCATGGTCGTCGACTCGTTGTTGGCGTGTGGTTGTCGGAACTGTTTTCGGCTTCGTCACTTTGCGTTGCCGTGGTTGCCGTCCTAGTTACTCCGTCGTGCTCGCGGTCATCGTCGCCGCATCGTTGTCGTCACCGCCTTACCGACGTCGCTGTAATGGCCTGGCCATCGGCCCGTCGTCGTCGTTCGCGGCTTGCGTTAAGGCGGGACTTGCGCACCGTGTCGAGTCGACGTTGCGGCGGGATCTTGTGCAGCGTCGACACTGCATTGTGGCATTGTGGGGGCCTGCACACTGTGTCGTGATGGCGTCGTGGCGTGGCATTGTGATGGTGTTGCAGCGCGACGTCATGACGATCAAGCGAGACGCGGTATGGATTCCAACATTCGTCAGATGGTCATGTGACATGCGACCCCTTTCAGTCGCGTTTCGATCAAGGGGGGTCTGGACCGTGGTTCCGTGACCCGGTGCGGGGGGGGTCGGCCGAAAGTCCTTAAATTCTGGAAACCGGCCCGTTGATCCAGAAAGGGCTCCGGCTTGTCCCCTTGTTGTCTCTGCACTTGTCTCTGCGTCTCGAACATTTTCAGTCTTTTTTTCTTTGTTGTTTTCAGGTAATCTTGGTATCAGGTCGTCAACGTGTGGCTTAGTTGACAACATCTTGGGCTTGGTTTCGGTCTCCCACGGCGTTGTACCGACAGCAACAGCCCCATACGGTTTTGTTTCCCCCGTTCACGCGACCCGGAGCGCGGTATTATTTATGTGCGTTCACTCCTACTCTCCTCTGCATTTACTGACGCACCAAATATAGCACCACCACGACAAGACCAGCGTGCACCAACACGCAGACCGTGTCACACTGCAAAGGTGTTGGGAACACGCTCTTCGTCTTCTGCACCTACGGCACCGCGCACCTCGATCCCTCTCGCTCGTCTCCCTCAACGACAGCACCAGGAGCAGGATCAACCTCAACCTCATCCCTACCTCTCCGGCGCATTTCCCCGGCATACAGGCGCCGCGTCCCGAGCCCGCCACAACGCACCTGGCCAGAAAAAGTGGGCGGGGCGAAGGCGACACGAACATCGACGGCTCCTCTTCCGACGAGGATGACTTTGATGGCGGGCTCGACACGCGCGTATGGAACCGCACAGCCGCGCTTCCGCACGCACTTCCTCCTCCTCCTCCTCCTCCTCCTCCTCCTCACCCGACCTCACGCACGCCCGCGCTCGCAGTCTCCCTCACCTATCTGCCCGCCATCACCCTCCTCGCCAGCCCGCTCCTCGTCAGCGTTGGCATGCGCATGGGCCTGTCGCTAGTTGTGACGCGGCTCAGCGGTCTCAGCCCCCCTGCGTCACTCCTATCACAGCTACGTTTTATTTGTTTTTGGATTGTTTTTTGCTGACGACAACGACAACTGCAACCGCGACCACGACAGGTGATGACAATGGCGACGAGGCAACCGTGACGACCGCGACGATGGTGACAAGGTAACTGTGACGAGGCGACCACGACGATGGCGACGGGGTGACTACACACACGAGGCGACGGCGACGGCAGCGAGGTGCCAGCAACAACAATCCCGACAGTGACAACGATCCCAACGGCGATGACGACGACAACTGAGAGGGTAGATACTGTAGATTTTGTTCCATTTATTACCGTAACAAAGATGGCATCATGGCAATAAACGAACCATTCGACTTCCCTGACTCTGGACTCAGACATCCCGTCTCCCGCGCTAACTCGTAATCTTGGGCCCTTGAGTCGTTTCCATTCCCTTTCCATCTCAGTTACCACCCTTGACCTTGACAGGTTCCGTGCGCGCGTATCGATCTGGGGAAACCCCTAGGTGGGTAATCATGAATTTCTATATTTGGATGAAATTTCCTTTTTTGGGGGTACGTTGGGGGTAAGGCTCAACCCGTTAAAAAATTTACCGACCCCGTGCGATTTTTTAATTTTTTGACCCCCCTTGCCACTGATTCTTCAGCCATGTAGAATGCCGGAGAGCCTCTCCCCATAGACACTTTCGGTAGGAGTTGAAAGCGTCGCTCTTCGACGCGAGGACTGTCTGGCTCGACTGACAGCCAGCCTTTGGCACTGGCACCGTCCTCGGGGGCCGCTACGACGTCGAGGCACGTGGTCAGGGAAAACTATCTAGATTACCACCTCAAACGAGTGATGGTCCGCATACTTATTGACGTAGTACATCGAAAATATATCTAATGAATCTGAAAAATGAAGGTTGTGGGGGATGAAGCCCTTGCCAAAAACGGGTATGAGATGAACGTTTCGCAAAATGGTCTCGATGTGAACTACAGACTGGACACGGCGCGAATTGGTGACCTCAGGCTGAACCCTCCACATTCCTGTTACAGGATCTGGGCAGCGGCCCACGCGTCGAAAGCGGTCAATAAGAGCGCACGGATAATTGACATCATCATAAGTAAAAGAAAAAAAGGAACGAACACGGCCTACAACCATTCCCCGCATTCCAGGCCTGTCATCTTCTACAATTAAGACACAGTCATATCGAGCTTCTTTTTGACGCCAAGATGGTGTTGCCCTGATCATCTGACGCTGCATGCCATGAGTTCCTGACACGTCACTTGGGGCATGAAATACGGCGCGCGCGGAGTGGAAGACACCCACATTTGTGTGGATGTTCGGAAGGATAGCTGGGGAGAGCTGTGCCGCAGGAAGTTCATCGGGATGGAGCTGATCGAAAAGGAATTGGCGGAAGAGTAATGGCAGGTTTGGTACACCCAGGTATTCAGCGAGTGATGTGAGGTCAGAGGGGTATCCGCGTTCTAAGGGATCGGTTTTCGTTACTATAATTGAACAAAAGAGGGGACTTACGAGATCGAACGATAAGTGCCACCTCACCATCAACACTGCCGTCGACAGCACCGTCACGGTCCTCCTGGGTAGTTCTGGTTGTGCTAGGGGTCGCGGCCGAGTCCCGTTCTGGCGGCAACATATTACGCGAAACGTAGTTCGTGTGAGCCGCAACAAGCTTGTCCAGCCTCTGGTTAGTCACCAACATCTGACCAAGTGGCTCGTAGCGATTCGAACGCCGCCATGGCTTCTTAACGGCCGTGATATGTCGAGACTCGGTGATTGAGGAGCATAAGCCGCTCGGTGCACCAAATTCTTGAATAAGGTGCACATAATGCATCATCGAGTGCTGACGAGGAAGGTTAAAGCCTTTTGGTCGTACACCAGCGGTACGAAAGACCTCGCGGGAAGTGTGAAACTTTGTCAACACCTTCGTGAGAGTAGCCAGATCTGACTCGCCAATCTCAGAGCGCCTCACGATGTAGCAAAAATCCAGAAAGGCGGAGAGACACTGTGTCAAATGTGAAGGCACATATTCCGTGATAGACGGTAAATAGACCTTACAAATCACAGCGGCCATCAGGAATACACAGGCGCCTAATTTGTATAGAAACCCGTACCTTCATCAGGGCTTTTGAATCGTCCCCTGTCCATTGCTTAAACCGGCGACCGTGTTTGAAGCGGCGTAATCCCGGGAAGGGTGGTGTCAGGGCAATTCTACATAATGGAAGCAGCACGGTATTAGTGTTTTCATTGACATAGCCCCAGACACACACCTTCTATCGATATCATCAAGTATTTCTTCAGCACGAGACTTGCCGTATGCCGCTTTGATGTAATCGCCCACCCAGGATACAAGGTGGTCCTTGAAGCAACCCTTGATAATTTGATGCAACAAGTCGGGCGATAAACTTTCATGGATGTCGGCGCGAGGAAAGTCATTTGTGAAGGGCTAAAAAGAAAGGAGCAATTCTAGTCAATAGAAAGGGGGGGGGGAAGGTTGCCAGACCCACGATGATATCATCATCAATACCGTATGTGCCCCGTAGCTCCGCCGAGCTGATTGGAGTGGTGGTCCGTAGAAGATCAGAAAGAGTACGTGTTCGGCGTCCTGCTTCTCCGTCCAGGTTTCTTGACTTCGCAGTACATCTGTGAGTCATGAGTGCTTAGCCATACCAGAAAAACGCATACACATACCTCGCGCACCAGCCCTGTACAATCCCTGAAAGCATGACTTGCTCGGGATAGTCAGCGATGAATGGGCCTATATCATACACCACACGACGATAGTGTCCGTCGGGACAGCGGCGCACTACAGGTGTAGTCATTCCGGGGCGCAGCGATTCCAAAACAGCACTTATACTCGTATGATACAGCCGGCGCTTGAACCTTCGGAACTCCGGACTTTCATCGTCTGCTCTACCACCTAGAGTGAGGGCCGGGAATGGAGAATAAGTAGAATACCATTTAAAGTGAGAAGGATGCGTACACTTGGGAATCGCAAGGAAAGCGATGGGTACCACTCCATGTCTGTGTCCGCGTCGAGCTTCGTTATGTATATTGCCAATCGATAAGTACAATGGGTGATATTCAACGTGGCTGGCGACACTGACAGTCGTCTTGTCGCTTCCCAGGACGACGGCACAGTACATGGCACCCTCTGTTGTGTGGTCGACATTGTATATCATGTCCTGAAAACGATGCTAAGTAGAGAGCTTAAAGGACAATAGAAATTACACTTACGCTCCGTCGCCACGCAAATTGCCCACTCATAAAGTCAGTCCATCGCCGTTTACCCTGGCTATCGGTTGCGATGTATGGAGCGGCATCAAACTGCGATGCAAAGTCGGGGTTATCTAGAAGATTAGCAATGACAACATCCGGGTCCCTGTACCACACTTCGAAATCTTGCCTTTTCCATAACGGCACGTCCTCTGAAAGATCATCGGTTGCGGCACTGACCGTCATGCACTGCCACGGAGCATCGCCATCACGTATAGCATCGATTGTCGCATATAAGCTGTGGCACGAGTCGAATGGAGACAATGTTTCATCCTGTGTCACCGATTGCGCCCAGTACTTGAGGAGCTCATTGATATTTGAAGCTGACATTTGCACCTTGCGGAACAGAAAGTCAGCCAGAAGGAACTCCACGCCGCTGCTGAAGGGAGTCCAGTCATTCGGCGGTAAATCGCAGCGCAGGGGTGGGGGCGTTGCATCTGGCAACATGTTCCCGTCGGCATCAGTTGCGCGTCCTATACGGAACATTTCGTTATTGGTCCAACGAGCAATTCTAGGGAAGCTGCATACCATCACAGTAAGGATGCGTCTGTTTGCGGAGCCTCTGACAGTGACGATTCCCTGCCACGTCATGGGGAGCAGGGAGTTGGGTGGACGAGGACTTGTTGGAGGCGAGTGAATAGGTGGCGTGCTCAGGGAAGGAAGTTGGGGGCTTGTTGGAGGTGACTGGGTAGGCGGCGTGCTTGCAGGATGTGGAGAATGTTGCGCTGGAAACTCCAACAAGCCATGCACCGACCGGATGTGGGTTGTTCGCCCACGTTGGGAGGCGAATGTCAGAGGACAATACGGTGACGTACAGTGGAGGACTTGGCCCGGATACAGTGCCATGCTGGGGCAATATGTTCGAGTTGTGGAACTAGTATATCAGCACAGACCGTCGACGCGACTCGGCCACTCAAACAAAAAGTAGGAACGCTAGATCGTAGTACTGTAAGCTGTTCGCTTGGGTGAATACACTAAACCACATCAAGCCACTTACTTCGGCGCACAATAATGCGGCCCCCTCTTGGGTGGTGTGCTTGTGTAACATGGCGTAAAACTGGCGATGGAACCCCTAATGTACACTGCACTGGCAAATGCGTCAGTGGACCCTTCACCTGCATCGACACAGTAATCTCCTCGGATGGCACAGACGAAAGTAGGAGATTGGGAATTTCATCCACATCGACAATCTCCTCGAAAGGCGGGAGGTTGGGAATTGGCAGCGCGTCGTGGTATGAAGTAACGGCATATGAACCCACGTAATCCACGGCGTATGAACCCATGGCGTATGAACCCGCGTTTGATACTACGGCATCTGAGCTGAGATATTGAATTGATGCGCTCACTTAGTGAATAGTACACTAAACCGCATCAGTTGCTTACCTCTGGACCGTCCCGTTATTGCAGTCCCTCTTGAGTGGTACCACTCGTGTGGGAGGCGAATAACATAGTAACATGAGTTGGAACCCTTAGCATACACTGTGAGGACGCAGTGGTACTTTCCAAACGGTATTGACGCGGGGATGGTCTGGCTGAAGGCAGGGGATTGGCATCGAAGTTCAAATTGGCAACGCACCGGAGTATGTAGTCACGGCGTTTGAGGACTCGGTGGATGAATGTTGGAAATCAGTCATTCAATCACGAACGATAAAAGAACACTGAGCGACTTAGTGTGTCGGACCATCACTTTTCCTCTCCCATACTTCCTTGCCATAATAATGGCGGAGCGTCCAAAACGCACAAATGCAAATACTCACCCGGGGAGAATTCTACTCGACATAAACAGAAGTGTTGTACTACCGCAGAAAAGGCTGCCATGGACAAGAGGAGGGCTGAGAGAAAAGCAGACACTGCGTTGAAAATTCAAATGCGCCGAAAGGAAGCGGTTATACGGGATTGCCAAGCTCGAAGACGCCCTTCGGAAGGAGGACAGGGCCTACCCTAACAGCACCCGTGGAAATGGAGCCACCTACCGCGAAAGCGGAGCTCGATGAGGATAACACGTCAGGACTAGCCATCGTCGCAGACCCGAGGTAAGTGGTGAGCTTGAGGGCTGGCTCGAGTTGATCATAAACTACCAGCGACAACCTGGGTGAACGTGCCGATGCCAGAGACGGCGAAGATGCCCCGATGCTGGACACCGAAAAGCTTCAAGTCAATGCGGCTGAGAGTGAGGACGATGACACTGACGATGAATATCACAACTGATCCTGACACAGATGAAGACGGTGACGAGGACGAGAGCAGAGACGACGATGACAAAGACGATGAAGAAGGCGACGAGAACGAAGACGAAGACAAGGAAGATGGTGAAACTTCTAGCGACAGCGATATCAAAGAAAGAAAGTCTAAGAAAAAGGGTAAGCAAGCGACGAAAAAAAAGGGTAAGGGTAAGCAAGCGACTAAGAAAAAGGTTGTTCAGGCTTACCTCATTTGTTTGCGATGGACTCACTGTCGTCCAGAAGCGAGTTGAGTATGGGCTGCGTGACGAGGTCACACTACTCCGCAAGTCATTACCAGCATTACCTCTGGGGCTCAAGAGAAAGTCGGAGCCCATCGCTCAGAAGTACTACAGTGATGAAGAAACATTTGGCTCCCTCAACGTGCGGTAAGTTGCTCATTTGTCCCGATTATAAAACTGTGACTCAAAAGTATTTACGAACAGGTCGCAGAAAAGGCCAAAATATGGTAGTGTAGTAGCAGTAGCTTCTGGTTTGCAATCCGACTGGCGAAAGTTGGTTGGAAGTCCGGTCACCAAGGCACACTCCAAGTTGAAGACCACGGTTTCCAAAAATCAGTTTCGTCTTGCTTCTACCACCGCTATGGACAACCGCTAACGATAGAATACCTCGTCAAGGCCATCCTCTCAGGCATCACTGTGGTCAAACGCACCAAATGCCAGCGCCAGTCAAGACAAGAGTCAAGGTACAGATGACGTGCGAGCTCACTGGCAGCCCAGCACACCTGGTGCCTTTGACTGACGACGAGGGTTCGAACCTCTCTGAAAGCTGCTTTGGTGGCAAAGCGGAAAACTACCAGTGCGTGTGCTATTTAATTTTACTCCCCGGCTTATCGCTACATGTCGAAACTATCAGCGACGACGCCGACGAGCCATGTAATGCCATACCGGGCCACCACAAGCAACCCCAATCGGCAGATCACGCCCTCGGTAAGAGTTCAAAATAAGTATCGAACAACCCACTGAAGCATTATTCGCAGATGGGACTGGCAATCAAGAAGGTGGATGTCAACGTCACTGCCGGCCTTATACAGGATCCTACCATCAAGAACGATGGCAACAACGCGTCAAAGCCATATCGGTATCTCAAGGCCTCAGACATACCGGTCACAGGCGAATTTGAGCTCGCAAAATGGGACCTCCTCGTTCGCGGAGTCCTTGACTGGGCAGGGACCCTGCATGAACCCTTTGGCACTAACGAGCACCCAAACCTCCAGGTACGGTACAGGGTTTATGGAACATGTGTTTTCCAGAGCGAGAGGAGGACGTGACCGGCAACATTGCTGTCAAAAAAGTGGTATGTCATTTCACGCTGCGTGATCAATGGTCCAATTAATTTATTCTGAGATCAATGATCGTCTCAATGAATGGGCGAAGCGCATTCGGCAAGAAGGCGATCCAAGTACTTGGTGACCACGTCAAAGCCGACGTGACACTCAGAAATAGCCCTACTGACACTGTATCCTTTGTTCATGGCTTATTACCCTCTCCCGTGAACAGCCCCTCGAATTCCCGCTCATTTATTCCAACCCCATGGTATTCGCGCGTTCTTTGTTATTGTATTGACGGTGCACTAAACTCTTACCTTTGCAGAAGCTCAAGGGTTCATGGCAAGCGCCATTACTCCTCCAAGTCTTCGCGACGCACCTGCGGCGGGTGGTGAAGTCCCCAGGTAATTTTGGATACCCAGCTGGTGCACTAGCACTTAGTACAGCGGCGGTAAGTGTTTAACTTGAGATTGGCAAGCGTGATGCTGAAGACACACAGCTGGAACGCGCACTGACTCAGCTCGAGTCCAATACTAACGGAAATATGAAGACGACTGGTTTCGACAACAACCCCTGGGGCGGAATTACATCCCAGTATGCAGAGTCGACTCACAAGCTACCTGACCGCAAGTGGGCCCAGATCCTGGAGGCCGTTTCCGTGTACCTCGTAGATCGGAGTGGGGGAAAGCTGGCTGTCTTAGACACCATTTCAAGTGGTCGTACAAATATTGTTGTGTCGGACGAAGAAGAGGACTTGGATATGCTAGATACACACTCAGATTAGAAATGTTTTTTGTTGAATGTCAAACGCTGTCTTTTTTTGTGTTTTCTATGCTAATTTGATCTACACGCGCTTTGCGCCGAAAAGTTCATTGTTTTGTCGTGTTTGTTTGTCTGACGCGTAGTGGGTATCACACGTGGACTTGTCCTGCATATGGCTTCCGATCCCCCCCCCCTCTCCGCATTCAGATTCGCTTGGTGAATCATCCTCATGGACGTCAACTCCCGCCAGACCTTCTCCTGCTTCGTTTTCCTGGACCTAATCTCGGCCATCCAGAACCGCGGGCTCGGCTGCAGCCTGACACAGAACCGGATGCTCGTCCTCACCGTGGCTACTTCACTCTCGGGTTTTCACTCTCGGGCCATCCGGTCTTCGTTTCGGTGGCAATTCGTGCCCCATTGAATTCCCCCCAACATGCGAGATCAGAGTTAGTCAACCTCGCTGAGGCTCACAAGTTTTTCCCAGGTCGCGTCTCGTTCTCCTCGCGTTCATCAATATCCCAGTAATCGCCGTCGTGTTCGTCAATTGGTGCGTCTCAGAGGTCTTTTACTCAGGCGTATTCCCTTCATGTGAATCATGTCGTGTAGGTCCTGCCTGAAACCTATTGCTACCTCCGGAAGTCTTCCACGTCATACCGTTTGTGGGTTCGGCACCAGGCTATGGGAATGACCCCATTGCGTTCTTTGAGTCTTGCTAGAAAAAGGTGAGCTCAATGGCTTGCCAGCGTTGGTGTCAAATCGACGTTCTGACGGCTACACAAGAAATTACAGTTCTCGCCGCCACACATACACTCCGGGGAATGGTGGTATGGACACAACCTTCACAGTTATTCACAGATCTCGATGGCGGTTTCACCCCACTCAATTTCATGTTCCTGAACCTACCTCTCCGCAAGCGTGATCGCGCACAAAAAAGATGGCTGATTTCTATGTCAACATCATCAAGGCGGGGAAGGAAGGCATGAGCCTGTCCGTTGATTATTTTCTGGAGCTCGTCCGTTGGTTGGCGAAGGGTGTTGTCGGGGGTGGAAAAATGCTTGACTTGCTCTTGGTAGAGCTCCTTGCTGACAAAAAGGTGTCAAATTGAGGTTAAAGAATGTCCGCGTTGTGGCGACTCACGCAATTTCAGAGTGGTCGGCAAGATGCAAGAGAGCCCAAGCGGCTGTCACGGAACTCGTGTGCTGGCCAGCGATGAGTAGCGAGATCAGGATATGCGCTATTTCATGATCAGGAGGCGGTATTCCGTTGCGGTAGGTCTGACCGCATCAGGGCACTGACCAAATCCGTTTCGTCGTTCTGGAGGGTCAACACTCTCCACAAGGCAATCCCTTCCGGTTCTTGATTCCATAATTCGCGAGACACTTCGGATGCACCATCGATCCACAGCATCATACGGCGCCGATCTCATCGTCCCCGGTACGCTCTTCGTTCCATCAAAAGATTCTTAGTACATCGTACCGAAGGGACACTATGTCCTTGCGTGCCCTGCCGTGTCACAAGTCGACAAGTCACTGTGGTTCAAGCCTGAGGAATGGATCCCTAGTCGTTGGACAAATTCAGATGGCCAGGCTCAGCAGGCGTTCGAACAGTACGCTGTCGAAAATGGCGAAAAAGTCGACTATGGCTTCGGTGCGGTGAGCAAAGGCACGGAGAGCCCGTATCAGCCATTCAGTGCTGACAGGCATCGTTGCATTGGTGAATAATTTGCATACCTGCAGCTCGGTACTTTAATCTCGACGGTGGACCGCAACGTCAAGATGCGCATTCTAACTGGAGTCCCTCCTCCCAATTACCATGTACGTTTTTCGATGTCTGGTACATTTCCGCAAAGAGCTAACCTTGTTTCTAGACCATGATTAGTACCCTCCCTAAGCAGCCAGGTTCAGATCACCGCAAGCACGAAGGGTATGAAGAAGCCAGGAACTGCCCCCCCGGCGTACCTCGGGAGTTCTGTAAGGATCGCTCTTGGACACCAGAATCGTGTAGAAATGGTCTACGTAAATAGTCAAACGAACAGCAACCAACCTCCACCTCCGAAAGTGTGAGTTTCTATTTATGGGCACGGACATCTGATCACAGACGGTTAACAGACGTATTATATGGTCGTCATGCTGGTCCAAGTCACTACAGTAAATCAACTAATTAAGAGAGTAAAGAAAGGCAAATTTCGGAGTCGTGAGGACGTCCTTGCACAGCGTACGTGCTTAGTTTATTCCATGTAGCCTTCCTCATGTCCAATGGACACCAGGGGCGCAGGCTGCCAAAGATAAAGACAGGACATCGTTGCCGATCCGCAGAAGACGACCTTGAAGTGACTGTAAGTTCTCCCGCATTCGCCAATTGACTTTCTGAGCGAATTGGGGTTATTCAGCTAAGTTACGGCCGTATCACCACGCGCAGCTGCCCTGGCATAACGCCCGCTGTCGTCAACACTGAAGCCGCTGTCCCAGGACTGTACATTAATGCAAGCCACAAGCGAAGATGACGGTGGGGAGGCCACAATGGTAAGGTGATGACGACAGCGAGGTGATATCGCAATATCAAAGACGACGGCACAGTGCGGCAACGACGGAATGGTGCAAGTGACGACGACGAAGGGGTGAGTAGTGACAACGGCGGCGGGGTGGGCAGCGACAGCAGGGCACAGTGACGGCGGGGCGGGCAGCGACGATGACGGGTGGGCAGCGACGACGACGGGTGGGCGACGACGACGACGTGTGGGCGACGACGACGACGACAATGACGGGTGGGCAGCGACGATGACGGGTGGGCAGCGACGACGACGGGTGGGCAGCAATGACGACGGGTGGGCAGCAATGATGACGGGCGGGCAGCGACGACGACGGGTGGGCGACGACGACGACGGGTGGGCGACGACGACGACGGGTGGGCGACGACGATGACGGGCGGGCAGTGACGACGACGGGTGGGCGACGACGACGACGGGTGGGCAGCAATGACGACGGGCGGGCAGCGATGACGACGGGCAGGCAGCGATGACGACGATGGGGTGGTGCGGTGCGGCGGCGGCGACGAAGGGCAGGGCGCTCATGTAATAGCCACCTGTAAATCCTTTATGCAATAAATTTTATTTTTTCTGTATCCTACAAACTGTGCGATACTGGGCGAATTACTGGGTGAATCAGTATGTGAGGCTGGAAGTGGCCAGGAAAGAGCACTGGAAAGGTGTCGGAAGCCAGTTGGGAGCCAGTCAGCCTGCCTGTTTAGGAGAGGCCCACATGGCACCAGTACCCCGCACTGGTGTACTGGCATACTGGCTCCAGTACACCCAGTACATTTCCAGGTCTGTTGACAATATGCTGATGCTAGGCCTGGGTACAGTAGCAGGCCTAGGTACAGTAGCACTACAGTAGTAGGCCTGGGTACAATAGCACTACAGTAGTAAGCCTAGGTACAGTAGCACTACAGTAGTAGGCCTGGGTACTACAGTAGAACTATGGTAGTACTACTTGTTCATACGAGTAGTAGTAGCTAGTTTAGTTTAGTACAGATATAATGTCAATAATAGAGTTTTTATCACTAGGACGATACCGTCTACCGTAGAGACGACCGTCACATCCGTCTCCGTACCCGTCCGTAGCCGTTGGGGCTTTGCTAACCAGACTTGACGGACGGCAGACAGCCGACCATACCCGTCACATGACCGTTGATTGTACGGCCGTACCCGTCAGACGGTACGGTGCGCAGCCCTAGACAATGTCTGTACAACATCATTCAACCCCTGCGACGACGCCAGATGCAAAGGTGTCTTGTGGCTCTGATCGCGTGCGTTGACATCTGCCCCATTCAGGATCAATGTCTGTACAACATCATTCGACGACGACGACCACAACGACAACCACGACGACGACGATGTCTGTACAACATCATCCAACCCCTCCGATGACGCCAGATGCAAAGGTGTCTTGTGGCTCTGATCGCGTGCGTTGACATCTGCCCCATTCAGTATCAATGTCTGTACAACATCATTCGACCCCTGCGACGACGCCAGATGTAAAGGTGTCTTGTGGCTCTGATCGCGTGCGTTGACATCTGCCCCATTCAGGATCAATGTCTGTACAACATCATTCGACGACGACGACAACCACGACGACGACGACGACGCCAGATGCAACGGTGTGTTATGGCTCTGATCGCGTGCGTTGACATCCGCCCCATTCAGGATCAATGTCTGTACAACATCATTCGACGCCCGCGACGATGCCAGATGCAAAGGTGTCTTGTGGCTCTGATCGCGTGCGTTGACATCTACCCCATTCAGGATCAATGTCTGTACAACATCATTCGACCTCTGCGACGACGCCAGATGCAAAGGTGTCTTGTGGCTCTGATCGCGTGCGTTGACATCTGCCCCATTCAGGATCAATGTCTGTACAACATCATTCGACGACGATAACATCCACAACGCCGACCGCGACGACCGCGACGACTCCGACGACGCCAGATGCAACGGTGTCTTGTGGCTCTGATCGCGTGCGTTGACATCCGCCCCGTTCTGTATCAATAACTGCACCGTATTGACGTGACCATTATCTGATGTTTCATGCAACGGAGTACGGTTGCGCCTCGTAGCGACGTTGACATCTACGCCGTGTCCTAGTAGGGTTCGAACAACTTCCAAGTGTCCATTCGCCGCTGCCAAGTGGACTGGAGTCGTATGATCGTCTAGTTGCGCATTCGCATTTGCGCCGAAACTGAGTAGCCATTGTGCGACATCCATCAATCCGTCCTTCGATGCGGCGTGCAGTAGGGTATGACTCCGGTGACTAATATGGAGGTCCGCGTCTTGCTGGTGTAGTAGCTCTGCAACTTGAAAGTGCTTGTTGCTCAGTGCTGCCGCCAGCGGACTCCGGTTACGACCAACTCTAGCATTTACATGTTGCGGATATTCGACGATGAGATGCTTCGTTAGGTCACGAAATCCGCACAACGCGGCGTAGTATAGGCATAACGGTGCATAACCTTCGTTCGGTAGATCGGGTTCCAGGGAAAGATAAGAGTTGTCCGAATCGTCATCCAAATAGCCGTCCAAGCTCAAGTCATCCACTACGAAAGAATACCATGGTCTGTCCACGTCAAACGACTCCAGCCATGCTGGGAAATATGGTTTGGTAGGATCAAAGAGGCTTCTCATCCCATCTTCTACATGTAACGATACACTCTCGAATTGGGCATGGTCTACCCAGTACTCAGCGGCATAGTGGGATAGAGGAGAGCCACTTTCGGCCATATCATTGCAATTAGATCGAAGAAGAATCGCCAAGCAAGCTTGGGCAATGACCGTGTGCGCCGGCTCGGGACGGATATGAAACCGGGAAATGTCCGCTGCTAGCTTGGCAAGCCGATCCGAAGTCAAAAACTCCTTCACCGAGAAATGTGCGAATTGTACAACCCGAGTCTTCGAAGACTTGTCACCGACGACGACGATTAAGCTCGAGCACGTAGACAGGACACCTTGTTGCTCGTCATCCCATCGCCAATCTGAGTTCAGCACCGGTACCCCTCCCTCGGTTCTATCGAAGTCGAGCGCAAGAACTTCCGCGAGTTCATCAACACGAAGTGGCCGAGTCGCAACGGTGAGACATTGTAACAGACGATAAGCTTGATCTGGGTTGACCTTCCCGATTTCCCTCAACATCCGCTCGTATGTCTCGTCCAGAGTGTTAGGCAGCTCTCTAAGCACGCGCTGGACATTCTGTGGAAGGCAATTTCGCAACACTTCCAGCTGACAAAAGACCCATCGGAACCTGTGAAACACCATCAGCCAGTGTCATAATCACCCGCATATGCCTTACATTCCGTCAGCTCTTTCGGAGAGCGTCTCAATCACGTGTTCTTTGTCCTCTTTCCTCCATCTCCGCATAAATTTACCCGACCCAGAGTAGACCACAGATCTGACGTAGGAGGCGATATCATTCTTCTGCCCGCCTTCGTCTTGAAGGGAAACTGTCTGAGACGCGAGTGACTCAAGTGCCTCACAGATGTCGGCCTCCGGGCGACTCGTAACACATATACGAAGGCTAGGAAGTCGAAGGTCGACAAGGTCCGTTACGAGGTCAAGGACCTGTTCGCGGGGAGATGGGAGATCAGACGTGTCGGGACACTCATCGAGAGCATCTATGATAAGATAAACTGGGCCTTGATTTGGGAGCGTGAGCATCTCCTTGAGGCACTGGGTCAAAGATTTGTCGCTAGGCTGACGCGCGCCTTTGTCGTGTGTCTCGTAGAGACGGGAGAATACGTCGCAAAAGGCATCGAAACGAGTAGAGAGTTGGATGAGGAGTGACGGAAGAAGGTTGCGGCGAGCTTGCTTGTCGAGATCTCGAAAGTCAAAATAAAAATAGGCCATCGATCCGGATCCGGCCTCGCAGAGGGTTGTGATATCGTTGATGATCGCGGAGCTACTCGACAATCATAAGTTTCGCGATACTGCAAGATTTGAAGAGCGACGAACCATAGGACGCTCTTCCCGGAGCCCGCTGCGAAACGTGTGGTCCATAAGATCACCAAAGCGGCGAGGCCACAGGTAAATAAAACGTACGTTTCCCGTGAATCCACAGCAGGGAACCAGTCACTTTCCAGTTCTCGAATTGGTTGCCTTCAAAGAACCACTCGGCGGTTCCCTCATGTTGACGATCACCGGCGATGTTGTGATTCGTGGATGGATCCGGTGGAGATTGCCATTTCCTGAGGCTTTCTCGTAATTGATTCCCTGAGATCGTGTTAGATACTCGACTGTCAGCGAAGACGGGACAGATCACGAACGCTTCACGTTGTCTACTTGGTCTGCTGTTTGTCGAAGGATTGATTTTACTTCGGTTGCAGTTGCCTTGCCGTCTAGAAGATAAAAATTGGGGATGACGCTGGTGATTTGCCAAACAGACATTGCCCACCTTCAGCTATTGTTTGCACCTTATCGTCAACCGCTTTGACGTTGTCGTTGACAACCTGCACTCTCTCGTCGACACCCTTCACGCCGTCGCCAACCGCCGTCACTTTGTTATCGACAGTGTGCGTGACCTTCAGATTCTGCACACTAGCCATCGCAACCTCTTCGTTTGTCAATTTGTCGAGCTTCTTCATCCCATCCTCCAGATCCTTCCGCCCCGCCACCTTCTTGAAAAATTTCTCTGAACTGGTATTAGCATCGATCAACGTAAGGCGATGGTCGGACTTACTCGCTTGACTCTGTCCCATTTCCTTTGTGGCTGTCGCAAGGATATCCAGGATCTCAACTGTGATTTCCACCATTTTGTCCGTCATTGCCGGAGTCAGCGGGACCTCGGTATAGATCTCGAGTCGCATGAAGAAGCTTTCGATGCGTCCGAAGATGTCGACGAGATGTCTTGGCTCGCGGTAACATCTTTAGCTGCCTAAGAACGCTCAGCACCAGAAGTGCCTGCACGAGGGAAGAAACGAAGCGACTCACCAAGAGGAGAACACCAACGCCAGCAAATACTAGTTTGGCAGGTGGGAATACCTGGCGAATTGACATCAGATCGTGTTCACTGACAGAAGAGTCGATATTTACCAAGGCGACGCCCTCGCCTAGCGTCCCAGAGAAGGCATAAAGGACGTTGATGGTTGGGACGAGCCATTTTTTCAACCTGTCATCGCTGGCAGTAGGAGAGAAATCAAATCGGGCTGCTTGAAAGACGGCGAGAATGGCAGCGGGAGAATCGCAGGCTTCGAGTTGTTTGAGAGATCGTGTTTCTTAAGATCGTTCTGGTCTTTTTCTTGTACGACTTTAGAGCGGCGTCAAAGATGCTTTCGATATTGGAAGAGGAATCGGAGGAGTAGTTGCGGGAGCCTGGGGCATGGAAACGGGAGTGGGGAGATTGACTCATGTTGGGGATGTGTAACAGTCCGGTGGACGACGACGGGAAGCTCGTGTCAAGCCCAAGCCCTGCTTATGGATTAGAGTTCAGATAGACGCTGAAACACGCGCCGGTAAGGGCCGGTACTTCCAGTCCGATCCCTCACTCTGCACTACGCAGGAGATACAGAGTGCTTATATTCACTGAGGCCCATTGGATGTCGATTACTCGTATCACTCTCGGCGGTCACTTCCACTGGCAGAGGCCAATCCCACGATCACGCGCCGTTGTCGTCGTCCAACAATGTATTCCCTCCCCTCCCAATGCCCACGAATCCGCCTATTGCCACAGGAACGCGGGCTCATGGCAGACATCACCACATCACTCTCGATCAGATGGCTCTGGTCCAAGCTCTGGTCACTCAACGATACGTCGTTTCCCAACACAAACGCGACTGTGACTTACTCCGGCAGGTCTTTTCTATATGACCATTCGGGTCGATAACAGCTTTTCCTCATAGCCAATGTCCCCGCCGTCGTGTCAGCCTCATCGCCAGTTTCATCATCACATTCTCCCCGCCGTCTAGATCGCCCCCGCCAGAACGGGAAAGCATCATGACGGCGATCTCTGCCACTGGTCCCAGGGATGACCCCTCCACGGGCCACACCCGGTGTCTCCTGAGAGCAACAGCCAAACCGAGCCAGCACGGACGGCGGAGTCAAGACGCGCGTTGTAGCCCCTCACGATCGGACGTACAGGTGTGTTCCGTCCCCTCCTACTCCTGCGGGTGCCTCCAGACGCTCATCGCCCTCGTACTCCCGTATACCCTCACGTTGCATGTCAAAGACGCCCCTTCCTCTCCTCCCCCTCTGAAAACACTTCGTCCGAACCTCTTCCCTGCCAATGTGACAGAGACAGGGACCACGGCCCATTGGACATCATGTCCATCAAACTCTTCTTCCTCCTCACGACCGCCGCCTCCTCGGCGCAGCCCGTGCAAGTTTAAGAAACGAAGAGGATAGGGGTAGTTGATGGTGTACGTTCTCTTACCGCCCCTCCCGCCTGGCGCGCGCAAGTCAGACTATGCGCCAGCAACGGCCCCGAACAACGCCATCGCCAGAGGCAGGCAGGGAGACAACTCGGGCTCGGAGGAACTCGTACACGCGCTGCAAGTTGCGTTCGAGAACAACTGGCCCGATGCTGGCAGCACGGGACCCGGGAGGAAGAAGACGAAGATGGCAGCAAGAGAGACGGTGGGTTGTGGGGATGACGAGGACGACGAAGAGGGAGAGAAAGACAGGTCCAATTCCAAGTCCAAGTCCAAGGCCCCCACGCCCCTCGACCAGGCGCTGGCTGCAGCATTCATACACAACTCAACATGACGGCGTCGGCGTCAGCACCGGTGGCGACCAGTATGCGCAAGTTGACGAAGGAGACAGGCGCTGATACTTCAAGTGACAGCGGAGCGGAGAGGTTGTCGTCCCGTTGCCAACGAAACGTGCTCGCACGCATGCGCGTGCGCAGGCTATGTCGCCGAGTTGAAAGGAGAAATGCTATATGCACACTCCGACCAGTCCACGCAGAAAACGACGGCACATGGCAGACGACCCGGAACTGGACGACTCTGACGACTCCGGAATTGAAGTTGAAGTTATCGTCGATGCATCGCGCGAACTACTGTGCATGCCCAAGAACAAGCCCCAATTACGGCCGCCTGGCCGAACGCAACATAGACATAAGTCCCGCCGCTTCACCCAGCAGCATCGCCTGTCGTCCTGCCTGCCGTCCTCGCGTCCATCTCAGTGCACACGTCCACGCTCGAGTCGACCCAAACCCCGCAGGAACAATCCTCGCCCATCATGCCCCAGACTTCAATTCCCTCGCAGCCTCCCGCTGACGATCCTCCCCGAACCTGCACGCACGGAGATCGCGACCCCCCCACGCGCACTCAGTCACCTGCACTCATTGCCCGATCCTCCAGATCCCGAGCGCACAATGCCAGAGATGCGACAACATGCAATCCAGCAAGGTTTTTGCTATGAGGGGGCCGCGGTCGGCGCACATGGTTTCCTCACTCCCCGCTGCCGAACCTTCCCCCGCTTCGGACTGCGGCGCTCGTACCACCACCACTACCACCAACTCTGCCTCTGCAGCTGCAACCGATCCTGATCCCCATCTGCGGACGCGAGTCTGGATCTCGACCTCGACCTCGACATCTTTATGGTCCTCGGGGACGGGCCGGGGGCCGGCGGATGACGCAGGCGCAGATACCCGTTGATGATGACGCGATGACGTCGTGCCCCCGCACCCCCTGCTGCCACTGCTACGCGCCGTGGGCACCCATTAGCACCAAGACGGACAGATGCTCAGCTTTGTGATATCCGAGCATGACGGTGTTGACTACGGCGTGGACGAGGGCCGCACTCCCACGCCCCAGCCAAGACTTGAACTTTGACCTTGCTTCCCCAAATCACGGTGGCGAAGGATCGATTGACTGGCGCACCAGGAACGCTTTCGGTGGTGCGGGTGCCAGTCGCGCTTCCAAATCATGGCCCAATTTTTCTTACTATAGATGCCCTTGATGAGTATCCCGACACCTCCGATGTTCCATCCGCCCGCGAACAAGTCCTTGATCTCGTGAACGACCTTGTCGACCTTCGACTTTCTAATCTTCACATCTGTGTTATGAGTCGCCCGGAAGCCGACATCTGCGATGCACTCGAGTCACTCGCGTCTCAGACAGTTTCTCTTCAGGACGAAGGCGGGCAGAAGAAGGACGTCACCTCTTACGTCAGATTTGTGGTCTACTCTGGCTTGGGTAAATTCATGAAGAAATGGAGGGATGCCTGATGGACGCGGACCTAACGGCCTGCAAACTTTTATTACCATTACTTAGTACACGCTCCCAAATGTAGTCTTGGCTATGACCGGTCTGTACCCATGGTACGCATCCCGGGATAAAATGGTTCCAAAAAAAAAAAGTGATAGAGAAGACAAAGAACATGTGACTGAGACGTTCTCTGAAAGTGACGTTGGTTGATGGTATTTAACACGTTCCGCTGGGTCTTCTGCCAGCGAAATTGCCTTCCACAGAACTCGTTGGAGAACTAAATAGATCTCTGGATGAGACTTACGAGCGGATGTTGAGGGTGATCGGGAAGTCAACCCAGATCAAGCTTATTAACTGTTACAATTTATCCGTCTCGAGCTAGCCCACACCGTCGTCGCTAAGGCTTGTTTGGCAATTCTTTTTCTCAGATTACAGTGACAGGGTCGAAAGTAGCTCCCCTCTAACCGAATATACCGCTGAGCACGTGGACCATACCCAATTCGAGAATGTATCGTTAGCTGTAGACGATGGGATGCGACATCTTTTTGATCCTACCAAACCATAATTCACAGCATGGCTCAAGCCGTTTAACATCGACGGCCGATGGAATTCTTTGGTACGGTGGAGTGGCATAGAAGACTTTAAACTGCCCCTGGAATCTACTTCATCCAGCGAAGCCTATGCACCGTTATGCCTATACCACGCCGCGTTGTGCGGATTTCGTGACCTAACTAAACACCTCATCGTCGAATATCCACAGCAGGTGGGTGCTAGGGTCGGTCTTACTAAGAGTCCGCTGCCGGCAGCATTGTACAACCAACACATTTGAGTTGCAGAGCTACTATACCAGCATGGCGCAGTCCTGTATCCTAGTTACCGAAACCGCACTCTACTGCACGCCGCATCGACAGATGGATGTTGTAGAATGGCTACTAGACATCGACGCAGATGCGAATGCGAAAGACAACGACCACAGGACTCCACTCCACTTGGCAGCGGCGGGTGGACACCTGGAAGTGGTTCGAACCCTAATGGGGCACGGCGTAGATGTCAACGCCGCCATGACGTGGGGAGACCATACTCCATTGCACGAAGCATCAAGTGGTGGTCACGTCGATATGGTGCGATTATTGATCGAGAATGGGGCAGATGAAAGCTCGCGCCTCGATAAACTGTTGCTTCTAGCGTCATCATCGAGGAGTGCCGAAACTGTGCAGCACGGGATGAGAGACAGGACGCCTTTGCATCTGGCGTCGCAGGCGTTGTCGTCGTCATCTGGTGATGTTGTGCAGACATTGATCATGAACGGGGCGGATGTCAACGCACGGGATGAGGGACAGAGAGTACGCCTTTGCCTCTGGCGTCGTCATCGCCATCGTCGTTGTCAAATGGTGTCGTGCAGACATTGATCCTGAACGGGGCGGATGTCAACGCATGGGAAGGGGACGTTGTGCGGACATTAATTTTGAATGGTGCGGATGTCAGCGCACGGGATGAGGGACGGAGGACGCCTTTACATCTGGCGTCGTGGTTGTCGAATGATGTCGTGCAGACATTGATCCCGAACAGGACGGGTGTCAACACACAGGATGGGAGCCACTTGACACCTTTGCATCTGGCGTCGTTATCGTTGAAAGGCGATGTTGGGCGGACATTGATCCCGAATGGTGCGAATGTCAACGCACGGGATGAGGGACGGCGCCGATAGCCCGCTCTACCCTCCGGCGTGATCCTCGCCATCTCCTCCGCCTGAGCAGATGGTACAGGTACCACCCGGCCAGACCCGCATCGCCGCCCTCGTTAAGATCTCCATCCTCCCCGTCATCGCCATCGTCGTCCAGCGGCGTCAACGACTCAGACCGCCGCCGCCTCCGCGCCACCAACAACGGCTCTAGGCTCCCCGAATCCGCTGGCCCCGGCGTCCCCGGCCCGCCATGACCAATTTTCCCTTCCTCTTTGTCTGCTGCTCCGGCTGGTCGTCCTCGGGATCCGGAAGGGACACGAGCCGCCCCCACGTCTTGCGCGGCTTCGGGTATCGGGCTGGCGGTGGTGGTGGTGGGGGCAGTGGGGGTAGTGACAGCAGCGGCAGGGGAGGCCGTGGGTTGGGAGACGGGTACGATGCGCGTTTTGTTGCCGTGCAAGAACGCACTGCCGAGAGGCTCGCCAGATACCGTGAACACCGCGGTCGCGCTCCAGCTCGCGTTAAAAACCTGTCCATCCGTCGTTGTGGCGACAGCACCGATACCGGTTCTCTACTCTTGGTCTTACTTGTGGGGGTCGGCGCGGCGCGATGGGAGCCACCTTGGCGCGCGACCCAACTGCGCCATCCCCCATCACGTTCGGGGACATACGCCTCACCGCGTTTCCGCGAGCAGTTACAATAGTTGCGACAAGCCGGACACTCGAAGTCTCCGCAGCGCGATCGGACGTCAACAGGGGTAGTACCTGGGTTCCTAGAAAGTCAAAAATATGTACTGTATATGTAGGAATGCGTACCGTTTCTCCACGCAGAGATCGCAAAACATATTGCGGCATTGCTCGTCCGTCGACGCCTTGATCAACCTGCAGCGCATCTGGGCCGGGGTGTCTCGTCGGCGAGTTCCCTCTTCATCCGCATCCTCACACCAGCACCGGCAGCAACGCTCTCCGGGAACTCGATGACCCCGTCCACGATGATCGCTCGACACTTGCCCTTTCCCTTTCCCTTTCCAATCCCGACGACGGCACAAAGTCGTCGTCGCTCGTGTTCTCAAACAATATGCCCATGACGTCTTCCTCTTCCTCGTCGTCTTCGTCCGTCGCGCACGAGGGTTGCAAGCCGCCGAATCCACTAATCGGCGAGCTCGCGTCGTTCGTCTGAGCTTGCTAGGACTATTGCTGCCCCCGTCGAGTACTGACAGGTCGATCATCTCGTCGCCAGCGTAATCACTGGTGCTTGTGTTTGTAGCATCTCCCTAAGGCACTGACCTAAAGCTTTGTCGCCAGGCTGACGCGCGCCGTTGTCGTGTGTCCTGTAGAGACAGGAGAGTATGTCGCATAAGGCATTGGAATGTGTAGAGAGTTGGATGAGGAGTGACGGGAGAAGGTTGCGGCGAGCTTGCTTGTCGACATCTCGAAAGTCAAAATAAAAATAGGCCATCGATCCGGATCCGGCCTCGCACAGGGTCGTGAGATCGTTAATGTTTGCGGAGCTACTCGACAATCATAAGTTTCGCAATACTGCACGATCTGAGGAGCGACGAACCATAGGACGCTCTTCCCAGAGCCCGCTGCGAAACGTGCGGTCCATAAGATCACCGAAGAGGCGAAGCCACAGGGAAAAGAAACGTACGTTTTCCGTGAATCCACAGCAGGGAACCAGTCACCTTCCAGCCTTCGGATTGGTTACTTTCAGAGAACCATTCCGCGGTTCCCTCATGTTGACGGTCACCGGCGATGTTATGATTCGTGGACGGGTCGCGTGGAGATTGCTATTTCCTAAGGCTGTCCCGTAATTGATTCCCTGTGACCGTGTTAGATACTCGGCTGTCAGCGAAGACGGGACTGATAATGAACGCTTCACGTTGACCACGTCGTCCGCCGTTTGTCGAAGGATTGATTTCACTTCCGTTGCGGTTGCCTTGCCGTCTAGATGATAAAATTGGAGACGACGCTGGCGTATCGCTAATTAGACTTTGCCCACCTTCGGCTATTGTTTGCACCCTATCGCCAACCGCTTTGAAGTTGTCGTTGACAACTTGCACTTTCACGTCGACGCCCTTCACGCCGTCGTCGATCCCCGACACGTTGTTATCGATATTGTGCGTCACCTTCACAAGCTGCACACTCGCCATCGCAACCTCTTCGTTTGTCAGTTTGTCGAGCTTCCTCAGCCCATCTTCCAGATCCGTCCGTCCAGCCACATTCCGGACAATTCTTTCTGAACTGATATTAGCATCGACCAACGAAGGAGGTGGTAGAACTCACTCGCTCGACTCTGTTCCATTTCCTCTGTGGCCGTCGAAAGGATGTCCAGGGCCTCAACCGCGATTTCCACCACTTTTTTTCGTCATCGCTGGAGTTAGCGGGACCCCGGTATAAATCTCGAGCCTGACGAAGAAACTTTCGATGCGTCCGAAGATGTCGACGAGGGTGTCTTGGCTCGCAGCAACATCTCTAGCTGCCTAAGAACGTTCAACGTCCGAAGTACCCCCACGCGGCAGGAGGGAAGAAACAAAGAAACTCACCAAGAGGAGGACACCCGACGCCAGCGAAACTATTGTCAGGCGAGAATACCTGGCGAATGATAATGACTTCAGAAAGTGTTCAATGACAGACGAGTCGATATTTACCAAAGCGACACCTTCGCTGAGAGTCCCAGAGAAGGCATAAAGAACGTTGGTGGTTGGAACGAACCATGATTTCAACCTGTCATCGCCAGCAGTCCGAGAGGGATCAAACTGGGAGACCTGAAACACGGCTGGGAGGCCTGAAACACGGCCAGAATGGCAGCGGGAGAATTGCATGTTTCCAGTTATTTGAAAAGATCGTGTTTCTTAAGATCGTTCTTAGTCCTTTTATTGCACGATTTGAGAGCGGCGTCGAAGATGCGTTCGAAATTGGAAGAGGACTCGGAGGGAGTAGTTGCGAGAGCCTGAAGCATGGAAACGGGAGAGTGAGGTTGAGCCATGTCGAGGGTATGCAACAGTGGTGGGAGAATGCCGTGCCGCCAAGAACCCGCAAATGGAAGAGACAAGTCGAAACAACGCGCGGTAACACAGGCCGGCACGCCTGACACTCCCACAGTACCATGCAAGGACGATCTCTCATAGCTACACTAGGCCCGTGGGGTGTTGATATACTTCATTGGTAAAGTTATGACCCGTCACAGTAATTACCACTGTCACTCTCGGTCTCTTCCACGAACCCACCTCGAACCCACCTATCGCCACAAGGACACGGGCCATGGCAGAGATCACCCTCGATCGAGATGACCCCGTCTCGCGGCTCTAGTCGCCCAACGACGCGTCACTGTCGAACACACACACGATCTTTGCGAGTCGCTTTCTTAGCTCTTACAGGAGGATTCCGTGCCGCGCTGGATAGAGGGTGTGAGGAGGAAGGAGAGGCGCAGCACGGGGTGGATGGGGCTGCCGGCGAGGCGGCGACCTTTGACAGGTTGTATTTTTAGAACAAAAACGGGGAGGCGGTTACGAGTAGGTATTAAGTAGAGTGATAGTCCATGCGATACGAGGGGAAGCGAGAAAAGATAAGAGGGAGAGATTGGGTGAAAGCGCGAAGCGCTTCTCGATCGAAAATGAGAGTGCTTCGGCCTTGTGGCCGAGGCGAGGTCGCGACACCCGACCTGTAAGGAATCATCGATGATGCGGCGAGTGAGACTCGGCACCCCTTAATTAGGAGGCGATGAGGATGGTTTGCTCACCTTTCGGAAAGGAGAAAAAACTGCAAGCGGGGAAAGGGTGAGTGCGCTAGTAGCGTACCGGCGGCATGGTGTAGCGGATGAAGTCCTCGTGGAGGGAGGGCGCGGCCTGGATGTAGGGCGCCATGACGACTGCGTGTTTTCTGAGGTAGAGAAGGAAAGAGTCCCCGGCCCAGCGTCCCATGGCCTTTACGACGTCAAAGGGTACACCCCGGAGGAGGTACTCGAGGGTCGCGCCTATTCGAATGCCGTGCCCTTGCAGGGGCTCGAGGCCAGCTGCGAGCGCCGCCTTCTCCATCCTCTCCAGGAACTTCGCTTTGGTGAGCGGCCGACGCACGCTCTTGACCCGATATGTGAAGAGGTGCGAGGCTTCGGACGGTTGATTGATGCGAAGGTGGTTTCGCATGGCTGCCGTCGGGTCGCTGCCTCCTTCCTGTGCTGCCCAGTAGACGTCTTCACCCGCGTTGCCGGCGGCTTTGGTGAACGGGAGGTGTAGGACGGTGACCTTAAGACCGTTGCGGTCTTGGTCATAGGACAGGTTTCGGGGGGTGATGTGCGAGCTGGGACGGAAGCTGTTGAGGGTGCGAACTGTGAACTCGCCGAGCCTTGCCGAGGCATAGAAGCAGGTGGTCAGGCAAGCAAAGACCGCAGCGTCGAAAGGATCTTCCAGGTCTAGGTGTTGGCCAATCGTCGCGATGAAGTCGGGGGTGTACGGGCGGCGTTTCTTCCGTTTCGAGGCGCTCGGCGTCAGCTTGTCGGCGGCTCGTAACATCGTGTCCATCTCCTTCTTGTCTAGGGCCCAGTGAATGCTGTGTAATACGTGCCAGGCCCGGACTCCGTTGAGGTAGTTGGAGATGGTCTTGCCTGAGTACGCGGCGGCCATGTGCGCGACGAAGGCCGAGAGGAGGGGCTGAGCAGCGGGGGCCCTCTCGAGCTCGGGAACTCCTTTGTCGTCGCAGAAGCGGTGCCACATTAGGAGGCCCGAGCCATACGCAGCGCGAGTGTCCTCCTCCCAAGCGTGGATCATGGTGTCCTTGATGCGTTTGCGCTCGGACGGGCCGATGGCGGGACAGTCGACGGGGGGCTGTAGCGGGGAGGCCGGAGTCCACATTCTCAAGCGATCTCTCGCGAGGCAGTGCGGCCGGAGGTGGGACGGGAGAGGGGCGAGCGATTGGGGGTAGGGAGCAGGTCGTTTGTGGGGAGGGGCCATGGTGGAGGGGATGTCTAGCTGCCGCGGCCTTGTTACAAGGGTCTTCTGTCGCTTGGGGTCCGGCTGTGGATTTGGGAAGTCGGATGGGCGCACCAGGCGGGTGAGCGCGACTCCTCTAATAAGGGCGGCTGGGGACGGCATCAGTGAGGAAGGGTTTGAGTTCTTCGGGGAGGGGGATGTTGTCGAGGAGAAGTTCTGGTGGGGGGTAGCGTCCCCTGGAAGGTGGGTCAGCTGGGTTTTGTGCGCTAGGGACATATCTCGTGTGTATAGTCCTGTTAGCGTTCTCCGATAGGCTGAGGATGCGACGGAAAACACGGTTGGTGGGCCTGTTTGCGCTGGACTTTTTCCACCATCCTTCGACGACAGCCCGGTTGTCTCCGTACACTTTGACATGCTCACCCTCGTCTGCAAGCGTGCATAGGGTGATGACGAGGAGCTCGAAGCCAACGGCTTTGGCCCACTGTATATCTCGTCCCTGGGATTTCCAGCCGGCGGCCAGGCGCCACGCTCGCCACTTCGGGCCGATCGTGATGGCGATTCCGAAGCCCGAGCTGGCGTCAGAGTAGGCTTCGTAGTCGACGAGAAGTTGGGGCTCTGGGATTGGCCTGGAAATTTCGGGACATCCGAGACGCCGCTTCCACCAAGCAAGGTCGTCTGGAGTGTCCCGGGGCGGGGAGTGTGGTAGGAAAGGACGGTTATTGAAGGAACCGAGCATGGCCTCCAGGTTGGTGAGGTAAGCTCGTCCTGTGGGGATGACCAGAGATGCGTGTAGGAGTTTCCCGTATAGGCTCTGCGTTTCGAGCAGATTGTGTGTGCACTGGCTCTCCCACTCTGCAATGGCGGCCAAGTACTTGGTCCTTTTGTTTTCGAGCAGGCTGACCAGACACGTTTGCAGGTTCCATAGGAAGCCGAGGTAGGGGACCTCGGTTCCGAATGGAACTGATTTTGATTCCTCCCATTTGATGCCGAGCCACACTGAGAGCGCGTCGATGTCAGCATCGGCGTAGGCGAAGGCCAGATCCTCCGCGGCGCGCGGGGAGGTTGCTGCCAGGTCTTGGAGCGCTGCGCTGCAGTCCTCATCGAACTCCTCAGTGGAGTCATCCGGTAAGCTCTTACCCCCGTACCAGATGCGGCTGCCGTCTTGCCTGCGCCCGCCGTGGGCGTGGATCTCACTGTGCCAGTTGGCTCGTCGCTCATTGTATTCGGACAGAAGGGCCCATGGTACTCTAAAGAACAGGTGGTCATCGACCCATTTGGAAACGGGGCCGACACCATTACCTCTGAAGATGTCCGTGCCTGCATCAGCCACCAAACCGTATACTCCCCCGGCCGACGAAAGGCCGAAGTTGTTGCATATGTTGACCGCGAATTTGTCATCCGCCCGCAAGCGGATGACCAAACCGGGCCATTGGGATGGAGCGGCGGGGATGGTTCTGTAGGCCTCGGCGACGTCTCGCACAGAGGCCTGGGAGCCTGGGGGAAGGCGGGCGATGAGGAGAGCAACGGTGGTGAAGGTGCCCCAGGTGCATGGAAAAAGATCGCTGTCGATGTGGGAATTGATTGCGCTGACATCCGGCAGGGGGTCGTGGGGGTACGAGAAATTATGTACGGCTTGGTATTTTCCGGGCTTGGACGTTTTGGGGACGAGGGACAGAGGGGAAGTCTGAAACGGGCCGAGGTTGGCCTCCAACTGTTTACGTGTGAAGGGACCGATATAACGTCCCATTGCGAATTCGTGTTCCACGATAGCATTATATACATTGGGCAGGGAATTAATAGAGTGATGGTTAGGGGGGGAAAAAGTCTGCAAAACCCGGGGAATACCAAAGTCGAAACCGCTAACGAAACTCTGTAGGAGCGAAGGGTATTTGGGTAGGAGGTTAAGGCGCGCGAGCTCAGAGGCCCAGAAGCCCCGGTGATAGGGCATGAGCGGCTCAAGCCTTCTCTGCGCGAGGGCACGATTGGGCTCCATGGCCACTTTTTCCGCAACCGGAGCAAACGTGCCGCTCGGGGTGGCTCACGGAGGAGCATCCCCTCGGGACCTGCCAATCGAAGCACACGGGAAGGCCATCTGGAGCGATGAGCCTTCCCTGCTCGTTCTTCCTGGTGGCCCCTTTTGAACCGTCCCATAGCTTGGAGCCAGTCGCATTTTGCGAAGGTGTGGTCGTGGCGGCCGAGGCAAGCTGCGCAGACTCCGCCACGTGGGCCTGCGCCGGCCTGAAAAAACTCGGGTTTGTCTGGCCTGAGACGACTGGGATGTGACCCGGGGGCGCGGCTCGGAGCGATCAAGGGGAGGGCCTTGGTCTCTGCAGCGGGGAGCGGGAGCGGCGACGCCTTCTAGGGGATTCAGGTTGGTAGGGGGACAGGGAGCGCTGGCGATTGGATGGCCGCTGAGGACGGTCACGATGGTGCCTGGAGGAGGAGCCTCGCGCCATGGAGGCGTTGAGGGTGGCTTGAGCTCTGCCAATCTGCAGGATCGGTAGTGCGGTAGTTGTCGAAAGGAGCGGGTTGGGAAAGGTGGCGTGGGAGGGAGTGAGACAGCGGCGGCCGGAGGGGAAACAGCATAGCGTGCGCACGGGGCAAGGCCGGCGACGAGGGGGAGAAGAACAGCAGGCCATCACGGCGTGGGGCATAGCCGGCAGGTGAGAGGGAAGGAACAGCAGCCATCAGCGCACGGGGCATAGCCGGCGGTGAGAGGGGAGAAAACAGCATCAGCCATCAGCGCGCGGGGCATGGCCGGCGGTGAGAGGGAGGAAAGGAGGGCCATCAGCGCGCGTGGCATAGCCAGCGGAGAGAGGGGAGAGGGTGCGTCGGTGCACGGGGTAAAAGGGCCAGCGGCAGAGGAGGGGGAAAAGGGCACATGGACGCGTAGGGCAGCAGCGAGAGGACGGGGATGTGCGGTAGGGAGAGGAGAAAAGGATGGGGAGACGAAAGGGAGAGGATTAGCGCGAAAAATAGGCTTTGGGGTGGGGAAAAGGACGCACCTGTTTCGATTCTGTCGTCTTGGGCCCTTTTGTTTACCTCCTCGGCGACGGTCTGGAGGTATTCCTCGCTGAGGGTTTCAATGTTGAAACCCTCGTTGCGTCTGAGAGCATCGAACCATTCGCGCCTGACGCGGCTCTGGTATGTTATGAGAATCCTCTTGCCGTTGTCTTGGTTCCTTCTGGGGTGTAGCTCCAGCGCGACGAAGAAAGCTGCAAGAGACATGGCGTGAGCGGCGGGCCAGGCCCGGGACTTTCCCATGAAGTGCAGCATGGTGTTCTTGGCAGTCGAACATTTCCTCCCAGCTCAGTTCCTCGTCGCACCTGACATTCCTGGAGGGTTTTATAGCGGCGAGAGGGCGGATGGTGAAGGTGCCTTCGACTTGGGTGAACACCAGGGTGTCCTGGCTTATGGATCTGTTGGCGTCGGCGGTGGCGTCCTTGCAGCCCCTTAAAGTGAAGTAGTCCAGCTCGACGTATTCCAGATTGTTGACCTTGTTTAGGGCATACTGAGCTGGCCTTGGCTCAATGGAGTTCCCGAGGGTACGGTTGGGGTCGAATGGGTTGAGCTTTGGCTTCTTCTTGTCCGCCTCCTTGCGCTGCTCTTCGGCCTCTTTGTCGCGTAGGACTTGTTGTGCGTCCTCCTCTTCCTGTACCTGCCTGTCTAGTTCTTCCTGCTCGGCCCGAACTTGCTCGAGCTGTTCGTTCCAGGCCGCTATCTTGTTGTTGTTTTCCCTGGCCCAGGCTTCTTTCAGCAGTATGGCAGGCCCCTTCCTCGGTGAGAGGATTAACGCCCTGGTGCGCATCAATCATGGTCTGACGGAGGAAGTCCCAGTCGTTTCCCTCGAAACTTGGGCAAGTGGCCCGTGTCGGATCGTTCAAGATGCGCGGCATGCTTCGGAGTTTTTTAAACGGAGGGAAAGATACACTGGAAAGGATATGGAGAGAGGACTTGGTGGTACGTTTGCTTTCTTCTTTTTTTAAAACGAAAGTAATACCGGTTTTACAGACCAGGTTGACAAGTAGGGCGGGCAGGTGGCGGCACGCAAGGAAGGAATGGGCACGTGCCGCTTCGCCCGCTCACTCAAAGACTGTATTCTAAGGCTAGGCTCGTGACCAGCCTGTATATGATAATCGATATACAGGCTGGTACAGCTGGGTTTTAATTCCTATAGCGTTGGTTTTCCCACGATTTCGACCTGCCCTAAAGTACTGTAAGTCACGTTCTGTACATGTAGATTAGGTCGCGTCTGGTTTGGTGCGTTGCTCGGTGTCCGTAGTGGGCACATATTGAATATATGCGTTTCTCCTCCAATCCTCTGTGGTCATGGATGCTGGCGATGAATACGAACTACAAGACATACGAAAATTCCCAAGAGAAATGCTATACTGGGTCTATCACACGCTTGTTCCTGAGGAGCGCCGACTCCCTCTGTCTTTTTGGCTGCAATACAATGAGGAACAACAGACTACTGGTCTTCGTGCCTCTTTATTACTCTGGATTTACTCGAAATATCAAGATCTTCCAAGAGAGTTCCAGCTGACTGCAACTATCGCAACTATGTCTGGTCAGGATTCTCTCGTCGATGTTGGCACTGGGGCTGGGAAGACTCTCTGTATGGTCCTCCCGTGCTTGCTCGCTCCAGATACTATGGCTATTGTCTTCTCGCCTCTCAAGCGTTTGCAAGCTGTTCAAGTCCTCACATTTGCTCGCTATCAAATCAAGGCGATTGCGATCAACGAAGACACTCCGAATGACCCAGATCTCTGGAAGGTCTGCATGTGTGGATTATTTATCCTACATTCTGTGACACGCCTCGGACCTTAGGATATCAGCGAAGGTGTTTATTCTGTTCTTCTCGTGCAACCGGAACAGCTCTGTATGTCAAATGGTCATCTTCCTCGACTTGCGCGTCTCGTTTCAGAAAACCGTTGCTTCGTGAAGCTCATTCGGCGGGTGCATGTAGATGAGGCACATTTTATTTATACAGCAGGACTCAAACACTATGGGCTCCCTGCGTTTCGATCTGCTTGGGCTCGGCTGGGCGAGTTCCGTATCAAAATCGGGAAGCAAGTGCCTATGCAGGCGCTCTCTGGGACACAGCCGCCGCATATCAAGGCAGCAATAATAAAGAGCCTGCTTTTTGACGAGTCTCACCTGTGTTCTATAAAACTGACCAGCAACCGTCCGAATATTGTCTATGCGACTCATCCCATCGTCGGCGAACTCTCAGATTTCCGTAACCTAGATTTTCTGGTCCCGCACCCTTACCCTACTGGCTGGACTCTACCTAAAACTGTGGTGTTCCACGATAGCATCGAGCAAGCTACTGAGGCGGCCTTATACCACACCCGACGACTTCCCGAAGACCTGCAGAAGAAGGGACTTGTCATGCACTATCACGGAGTCATGTCCAAGGAGTACTTGACACAAGTTTACGAGGACTTCAGCGACCCATGTGGCCACTGTAGAGTGCTCCATGCTACCGAAGGCGCGTCAACGGTAGGCATTTCCTGCAACACTTGAGTTGACGACTAACGCTTATGGTCATTGGCAGGGACTAGATATCCCGGGTATTGAGATAGTCATCCAGTATGGGATAACGCGGGAGGTACCAACGGCCCTTCAACGAGGTGGCCGGGGTGGACGCAGTCAGACGGACGAGGCGATTTTCCTGCTCATGTACGAGCCATGGGTGAAGACCATTGACCTCGCTGCTATCGAGGTCGACGTGGCATCTGACCCAGATCACCCAAATGTCCCCGAACTCACGCCCCACTCAACCAAGAAAGCACGTACCGGCATTGCTATGATCAAGATCGTCCAACGCGAGCAGGAATGCCTGCGTCAATTATATGCCGCTTATCTTAGAGATACGGCATTTGATGGTATGTATCCGTATTGTATTCATTCGTGTATGCTAATACTGTACGAAACACTAGCGCTTCACTACACAACCAAGTGGTGTTGCAATCGACACCCCGGATCTGGTTTCCAATGGCGCCATTTCTTCAAGGGTCAGCTTCTCTATCAAGATCCTGAAGGCTCGATGTATTATGGCGACGTCGATGATCCCGAGCGCAAGGAGATCCTTCGGCCATCACGAAAAAAGCGAAAGGGAGGTACAAAGTCTCGTGCGACAACTGAGCGCAAGCCATTAATTACTAGACTTCTGGCCTGGCGTGCCAGTGTGCATTCGAACGACCCACTTGAGTCTGCGTGGCCACCCTCTTTCATCATTGACAACAGGGGTATCAAATTGCTCGCAAAGCTACACCCTTCTAACCTCACGCATTCTGAGCAAATCGTGACGGCGTTGGACGAAACGCAAGAGTGGCAAGACCAATGGTCTCGTCAAATCTTCGAGGTTATTCAGGCCTATGATCGAGAGCTGGCCGAACGCCGCAAAGATGAAGCAGCTCGGTTCAAGGCACGTCAGAAGCGGGTTAAACGCGAGCAAGACCGAGTGAAGTTTGCTGAGGTATCCAACGAGATCGAAGAACGTATACGCCAGGATGTTTTGAGGCGACATAGTACTACGGCCACAGCAGGGACGACTCAGACCGCCAGTGGGCCAGGAGCCCCAATAGGAGTAGAAAACGTCCCTATTCGGCGTAGTTCTAGGCTTCAGAGTTCAAAATAGATTTTATTCTGTTTCTACTTCGCTCGGATCATCGCCATCCCCTGTATCGAATACAAGAGCAATTTGGGGATGGGGAAGTGAATCAGATTCTTCGTCATACTGCCGCCCTTCCACCATGGCGCGTATTTTACGATTGAATGTACTTAAAGACGACGATTTGAGCTTTTCTTCGCCTACAGAAAGGATACTGGGCACAGCTTTCACCATCGAGTTACCACGCCGATCTTCAATGTATAAATGCAGCTTTTCTTCGTGTACCTTCTTAGCAACACGCTGTACGAGGTGATCAGTCCTGGGGTCCTTATGAGAGGTGCCCTGGTATGCTGTCTTCATGGCCGAGGCAACTTGCTTCTTGAGCTTTTTGAGAATGTCCACAGCCGCCGATATATTTCCGAGACGGTCCCAGGTTGACCGAAGGCCCTTGGCTTGTAAAAGGACCTTCAGAGAGTAAAAATACGAAAGTAACAACGCTAAGAGTTACGCACCTTAAGCTCGCCAATCAAATGTTCAATGTTGAGATCTATTGGCATGGCATGGCCTGCAAGCCCCGACACGTTCACCAACATATTGTCGCGCATAATATTCCTGTGTGGTCCTTGTCAGACTGAACATATAGAAGCTATGGGGACGAAGCGACTCACGCGAACTCCGGTGTCCAGACGTGCTTCAGATTGAATATAAAGTGCAATATCTCAGTACAGTAATTGTTGCCGCCTGCGCCCCGAAACATCATCGCGAGCATCGGTAGCATATCTTCAATGCGACCAATATCGCCATCAGATATTGCACGGACTAGCTCGGCCACATAGAGGAGATCGTGAGCGAGGAGCCGGATGTTTTGGTGCGCCCTGTCTCTATCTGGATCCAGTAGTGGCGTCGACGAGACCCCTGGCGATATGGTAGGGAGACCTCCCAGCGGATCCGAATCACTATCCGAATCACTGCTGTCAAGGCCCTCATCTGGAATTTCGTCATCCAAGTCAGGCGCGTCCGGTGTTTTCATCGGCGTCGCATGTTTCAGCAGAATGTTGCCAGCCATTTCGAGAAGATCCTCTGCCAATGGTTCTGTGGCAGCAAACTTACTGAGGTCACGATGCGTACTCTCGTATCTCCACGCGTTTAGCAAGATGCCGTCCAGAATTTGCGTAAGAGCCGACAAGAGAGTGTGGTAATCAGGGTGGTCGCCCCCGAGACGAGTCTTCTCGAGGAGAGCAAAGAAATAAGCCAAACTTCCTGTCTGCTCAAGAGACCCGCGGTGCATATGTAGCAGAGCCCACACAAGGTTAAGGCATAAGTGAAAGAGCCCAAAGCCAAGTTGAAAGACCTCGCGTCGTGTCCAGGGGTTTTTATCGCGAGCTCGGATAATTTGTCCAGAGCGTATCCGAGAATTCGTCAACTGGTCATTGAAAGAGGGGATGGCATATTCGCACAGAGTTTCGGGAGAGCGCCTTAGCTGATTGAGATATACATCGTCATGGTAGAGCAGATTTCCGCGGACAGTGGCCTCTTCGATCGTTGTAGCGCGGAGGGGAAACTGCTCGGTTACATACCCAGGTGGCATTGGGCGACGGGGCAAATTCTGAAGTGCGGGATCTTTTGCATAGGATTGGAACTCGGGACAGTACCTCAATAGCACGCGAATAATAACCATTATAAGCTGGGATCGGACCAACTTCCGCAGCTGGACCGTTGGACGAATATCACGATTAAATTTGAGGTCTGTCACATTCCTGAAGCGCTCCAGGATTGGCGCAAGCCGCATGTGCTCGAGATTGCCATTGCGGACTGCGTAAAGTACGCCGAAAGTACCTGATGTCACCTTTGCGGGTCCCGATGATCCACGCTGTTCGACAAAGATTGACGTGCTAATCTGGACGTTGTCGTAACAGAAGACGTGGGCCCCAGAGCCAACCCTGGCTGCCACTCGCATACATTGATCCGCAAGTTCCGCAATATTCTTTAAGACTGACGAATGACCCACAGAGAGGCCGCATCGATGCAGGGCGTCAATAGTCTGCCGTGAACACCCAGAGCTCCAGAGAAAGAGACCAAACTGAGCAGCAAAGCCTAGTACACGACCCGAACGTTGGTAAGATAGTTGCTTCACCATGACATTACACATCTGTGTTGTAGAGCATCAGTATTCGGATGCATCAGAGGAATCACAGCGCATACAGCCTCGGGGTGTTTCTTTTTATTATTCTCTTTTGCTCGGGATGTCTCCGCTGCTCTGAGGAGGATCCCTGTCAAACAAGGCGCTCGCTCTTGACCATTCGCGACCGTCCATGACTTGATAAAGTCGGGAGTAATAGCAGAAAGACCAGGCAAGTGGTCCTCCTCGGTGATAGAATCCATTTCTTCGTCAATAGTCTCGCACACAATCTCGAGAGCGTGTGGTTGTATCCACGACCAAAGTTTTCGTTTACCAGATTCAGCCGCGAGAATAGAATCGAGGATTCTCTGAAGCTTGCTGCTCTTCTCTTTGTATAGCTCATTACGATATCCAGTATAATCAGCGTTGTATTCGTTAAGGACCTCCAGGATGAGGTCAAACGGACTCAGCCAGCCGTCTTTGAGTAAACTGATAGCTTTCTTGATCCTTTCAGACCGCGACATCCTTGAAGGGTGAGATTCGACGTCCACTCTCACTGAGGATGGACCAGACGAAGATCTGGGACTACAGAAAGAACGTTTATTGGGGTCCGGGCTGAGTACAGAACAAGCCAACATGATAGTACTCGCGTCTAGACGACCTCTCGACTGACTCCTCCCACCACGCGTGGACCCGTCTTGCTGCATATCTACACGCGAAGGTCCTAGACTAAAGACGAATGGTGTAGGAGACTGGACAGAGGCCCCAGGAAGGTGCCGGCTTGGCCCAGCACCGACAAAAGAACCACGATCACTCGCAAGAGCCGTACCAGAAATTCCCGAAGCTGAAGGTGGTATCGACGAGGAAGGTTCACTCTCAATGCCAGAGAATGTCCGCCTAGGAGCAGTGCGCATGGGTCTTGAAGTTGCTGAAGCCAGAATATCTAGAGACGAGCGAGGCGGCATGACTCGGATGGTGTTCGTACTAACTTCGTAGGAGTTCTGAGATCTTACCGTTTTCGGACGACAGAACGTGACTTACAGTACTTTAGGGCAGGTCGAAATCGTGGGAAAACCAACGCTATAGTAATTCAAACCCAGCTGTCCCGGTCTGTATATCGCAGGTTTACCTTCATTTACAGACGGTCACCGGTCTATTCTAAGGCACCGCTCGTTCCTCGCTTTGCCTTAGAACGGCTACTTTTGACTTGCTCCAGGCAGGTCTTTTTTCACATAACGCGATTTCGGTCGATAACGCCTTTTTCTCTCACACAGCCAAGGTCCCCTGGCCCCGAGCTTCCCCATCAGTCTCACCCTCACCTTTCGCCCCGCCGTCCAGATCATCGCCGCCGGAATGGGAAAACGACATGACGGCGATCTCCGTCACTGGTTCCGGCGTGTCCCGTGAGAACGACGGCCAAACGGACCCAGCACGAGAAAGCACGGACAACGACGTCGAGATGCGCGATCGTGACTCAGAGGTGTGTCCATTCCCTTCTGCCTTTCTACGCGCATACATACGCCGTGCGACAGAGTCAGCCCTCTCCTGTTCCTGCGGGTGCCTCCGGGCGCTCCTCGTCCTCGCAATCCTGTATACCCTCACGTCGCATGTCAAAGACGCCCCTCTTCCTCCCCTCCCCCTCCTCCGAAGGCACTTCGTCTGAGCCTCCCATCCGCCAACGTGACAGAGACAGGGACCGCGACCCGCTGGACATCATATTCATTGACTCCTCTTCGTCATCCTCACGATCACGACCTCCTCGGCGCAGCCCGCGCAAGACCAAGAAACAGAGGGGACAGGTGCAGCTGATGACGTACGTCCTCATGCCGCCTCCCGCCCGGCGCGCGCAAGTCAGACTATATGCCGGTTATGCAACGGTCCCGCACACGCCAGCGCCAGACAGCAGCCGCGCGGGCAGGGGACAATACGGGCCCGAAGGAACTCGTGCACGTGCTGCAAGTTGCATTCGAGAACAACTGGCCCGGGGCTGGCAGCACGTGGCCTAGTGGGAGGAAGACGAAAAGGGCGGCAAAAGAGACGGTGGTGGTGGTGGACGACGAGGACGACGACGAGGAAGACAGTGACAAGTCCAAGATCCCCACGCCCCTCGACGAGGCGTAAGCTGCGGCGCTCACACACAACTCAACGAATCCTAACGTGGTGGCGTCGGCGTCAGCACCGGCGGCGATTACTACGTGCCGGTCTGCAAAGGAGACACCCGCTGAGGCTTCAAATGGCAGCGCAAGCGTGGAGGTTGTCATTCCGTTGCCGAGGAAACGCGCTCGTACGCACGCGCGTGCGCAGGCTATGTCGCCGCGTACAAATGGGTAACGTCATCTGCACACGCCGACCACCAGTCCACGCAGACAACGACGACGCGTGGTAGATGAACAGGACCAAGACGACTCTGGCGATTCTGAAATTGAGATCCTCGTCGATCCGCCGCACAAACAACGGCGCGTACCTAAGGCCCAGCCGCAGTCGCACCCGCCTGCCCGACCACAGCCTGGACGTAAGCCCCGCCGTTCTACCCAGGTCCCAGCAGCATCGCGCGTCAACCCCGCCCGCCATACACACGTCTATATCTATTCATACGTCCACGCCCGAGTCGACCCCGCCCTCGCAGGAGCATTCTTCACCAATCACGCCCCCAGACGTCAACTCGCTCGCCGGCCTCTCTGACGATCCTGCCCGAACCCGCACGGACGGAGATCGCAATCCCCCCGCGCGCACTCAGTCACCTGCACTCGTCGCCCGATCCTCCAGATCCCGCGCGCAAATTGCAAGAGACGCAACAGTATGCGATCCGGCAGGGTTTTTGCTATGAAGGGGCCGCGGTCGGCGCGCACAGTCTCCTCGCAACTTCTCCCGCTGCCGGACCTTCCCCCGTCTCGAACAGCGGCGCTTGTGTAACAAAGCGACTATTATTACCTGTATATCCATTTTTGGTTTTCTGGCTCCCTCGGTTTAAAATACCTTATGTCGCCTTGGTTGTTATGTGCATCATAACGGTCAGTGCATGTTCTCATAATTCGCCGTTCTGAGGCAAAAAATGAGCGGAGAACAAATGATGCGCTGCAGTGATACCATCACGTGTGGTGGGATGCAAAATCGATCAGAGTTGCAAAACATGGTTTTTTAAGAGATCGGAAATCCTTCAGCTTTGATCCTTCTGTGATACAATAGATAGGTATTAACCCTCAATGAATCTCACAAAAGAATGGGATCATTGTATGTCTTTCCCTTGCGATTTCATGATCACTGCGCAGAAAAGTGAAGACCCTGAGAAACGTCATCTCTGCTGAACCTGTTATTGCACCACATGGCCCAGAAACTTCAGTATATGATGTAAATATACTATTTAACCACCCTCTCAAAATTCATGTCATTCAGTGCACCTGCAACAAAAATACAAGCAAATCAGTGGATTTGTGCGAGTGAGCGTGACCGCACCAATAGGAAGTCCGCTGACTCCGCTGCCACTCCCTCCCGAATTAGCCGAGTCACTTTTCGTGACAAAAGAGTGACCAAACGTTTGCAACTCCCAGATTTTGGGGTGGTCCTCTCCGGCTTGCCTCCGACTCATTTATATTCCACTCTCTTCTCACATTGGAACTGGGGCTGTATAGTTGAGCAATTATCGTATCTATTCCAAAAATCCGTTTTAATAAAGGTGTGGCCGATCACTTGCTATTTGCGATTTCCCTCAAAATTTGCAACTCTGCCGAAGTGATAGTACGGCCTTCGCTTCCGACTCCCGTCGACGCACTCCAGGAGCCGACCCGCCGTTTGTGACCTTGCCTCGTAGTATTAAAGCAAACTTCTATCATAGCCCTGTTCATGCCACGAAATGCGATCTCAGAAAAATCGAGAACACCGCTTTGGGAACTTGAAAGCTCAATGTTAGTCTTATTATTACAGCACGAGTCCATATTTGTATGGCATCACGAAAGCTGATCGATATCAACAAGTGTCTGGCTTGGAATCGATAAAGTACAGGAAGTGGGTAGGTGAAGTGCTACATTCTATTCTGTTCGACACTGGCACGATGTTCTAATAACAACTGTGCCATCTCGTGATATCCTCCTGACGAAGCAAGCTGAAACGGACTCTGGGCTTTGTCATCCATTGCATCTACGTCTGCACCGTTTTCAAGTAGCAGGCGTAAGGAGTTGGTATTAGGTCCAATCCAATCATTTTGCGAGCAAAATAACAGGTGCAAAGGTGTCTTGTGGCTCTGATCGCGTGCGTTGACATCTGCCCCGTTCAGGATCAATGTCTGTACAACACCATTCCAAACACCATTCCACCACGACGACGACGCCAGATGCAAAGGTGTCTTGTGGCTCTGATCGCGTGCGTTGACATCTGCCCCGTTCAGGATCAATGTCTGTACAACATCATTCAACGGCGACGACGACGGCGGCGACGACGACGCCAGATGCAAAGGTGTCTTGTGGCTCCGATCGCGTGCGTTGACATCTGCCCCGTTCAGGATCAATGTCTGTACAACATCATTCAACGACGACGACGACGGCGGCGACGACGACGCCAGATGCAAAGGTGTCTTGTGGCTCCGATCGCGTGCGTTGACATCTGCCCCGTTCAGGATCAATGTCTGTACAACATCACTCGACGACGCCAGATGCAAAGGTGTCAAGTGGCTCTGATCGCGTGCGTTGACATCTGCCCCATTCTGTATCAATAACCGCACAATATCGACGCAACCATATGCTGATGCTTCATGCAACGGAGTACGGTTGTCCTCTGTAGCGACGTTGACATCTACACCGTGTCCTAGTAGGGTTCGAACAACTTCCAGGTGTCCTTTCGCCGCTGCCAAGTGGAGTGGACTCGTAAGATCGTCTAGTTGCGCATTCGCATTTGCGCCGATACTGAGTAGCCATTGTACGACATCCATCAATCCGTCCTTCGATGCGGCGTGCAGTAGGGTATGACTTCGGTGACGAATATGGAGGTCCGCGTCATGCTGGTGTAGAAGCTCTGCAACTTGAATGTGTTTGTTGCTCAGTGCTGCCGCCAGCGGACTCCTGTTATAACCAACCCTAGAATTTACATGCTGCGGATATTCGACGATGAGATGCTTCGTTAGGTCATGAAATCCGCACAGCGCGGCGTAGTATAGGCAGAACGGTGCATAGCCTCCGCTTCGGTGGATCGGGTTGCAGGGAAAGGTGAGAGTTGTCCGAATCGTCGTCCGAATCGTAGTCCAATTCTCAAGTCATCCGAATAGAAAGAATCCCATGGTCTGTCGATGTCAAACGACTCGAGCCATGCTGGGAAATATGGTTCGGTAGGATCAAAAAGGCTTCTCATCCCATCTTCTACATGTGAACGATACACTCTCGAATTGGGCATGGTCTACCCAGTGCTGAGCGGCATAGTGGGATAGAGGAGAGCCACTTTCGGCCATATCACAATTGGATCGAAGAAGAATCGCCAAACAAGCTTGGGCAATGACCGTGTGCGCTGGCTCGGGACGGATATGAAACTGGGAAATGTCCGCTGCTAGCTTGGCAAGCCGATCCGAAGTCAAGAACTCCTTCACCGAGAAATGTGCGAATTGTACAACCCGAGTCTTCGAAGACTTGTCACCGACGACGACGATTAAACTCGAGCACGTAGACAGGACACCTTGTTGCTCGTCATCCCATCGCCAAGCTGGGTTCAGTACCGGGATCCCTCCCTCGGTGCTGTCAAAGTCGAGCGCAAGAACTTCTGCGAGTTCATCAACACGAAGTGGCCGAGTCGCAACGGTGAGACATTGTAACAGTCGATATGCTTGATCTGGGTTGACCTTCCCGATCTCCCTCAACATCCGCTCGTATGTCTCGTCCAAAGTGTTGGGCAGCTCTCTAAGGACGCGCTGGACATTCTGTGGAAGGCAATTTCGCAACACTTCAAGCTGACAAAAGACCCATCGGAACCTGCGAAACACCATCAGCCAGCGTCGTAATCACCCGCATATGCCTTACATTCCGTCAGCTCTTTCTGAGAGCGTCTCAATCACATGTTCTTTGTCCTCTTTCCTCCATCTCCGCATAAATTTACCCGACCCAGAGTAGACCACAGATCTCACGTAGGAGGCGATATCATTCTTCTGCCCGCCTTCGTCTTGAAGGGAAACCGTCTGAGACGCGAGTGACTCAAGTGCCTCACAGATGTCGGCCTCCGGGCGACTCGTAACACAGATACGAAGACTAGGAAGCCGAAGGCCGACAAGGTCCGTTACGAGGTCAAGGACCTGTTCGCGGGGAGATGGGACATCGGACGTGTCGGGACACTCATCAAGCGCATCTATGACAAGATAAACTGGGCCTTGATTTGGAAGCGTGAGCATCTCCTTCAGGCACTGGGTTAAAGCTTTGTCGCTAGGCTGGCGCGCGCCTTTGTCGTGTGTCTCGTAGAGACGGGAGAATACGTCGCAAAAGGCATCGGAACGAGTAGAGAGTTGGATGAGGAGTGACGGAAGAAGGTTGCGGCGAGCTTGCTTGTCGACATCCTCGAAAGTCAAAATAAAAATAAGCCATTGATCCGGATCCGGCCTCGCACATGGTTGTGATATCGTTGATGATTGCGGAGCTACTCGACAATTATAAGTTTCGTAATACTGCAAGATTTGAGGAGCGACGAACCATAGGACGCTCTTCCCAGAGCCCGCTGCGAAACGTGCGGTCCATAAGATCACCAAAGCAGGCAAAGCCACAGGTAAAAGAAACGTACGTTTCCCGTAAATCCACAGCAGGGAACCAGTCACTTTCCAATTTTCGAATTGGTTGCCTTCAAAGAACCACTCGGCGGTTCCCTCATGTTGACGACCACCGGCGATGTTGTGATTCGTGGACGGATCCGGTGGAGATTGCCATTTCATGAGGCTTTCCCGTAATTGGTTCTCTGTGATCGTGTTAAATACTCGATTGTCAGCGAAGACGGGACTGATTACGAACGCTTCCTCTGTTGAACCATTATTTTCACTTCCGTGGCGTCTAGATGCTAGAAGTTAGTGGTGACGCTGGTGAGTTGCCAAACAGACTTCGCCCACCTTCAGCTATTGTTTGCACCTTATCGTCAACCGCTTTGACGTTGTCGTTGACAACCTGCACTTTCTCGTCGACACCCTTCACGCCGTCGCCAACCGCCGTCACTTTGTTATCGATGGTGTGCGTGACCTTCAGAATCTGCGCACTCGCCATCGCAACTTCTTCGTCCGTCAGTTTGACGAGTTTCTTCAGCCCGTCCTCCAGATCTGTCCACCCCGCCACCTTCTTGAGAAATCTTTCTGAACTGGTATTAGCATCGACCAACGTAAGGCGATGGTCAGACTTACTCGCTCGACTCTGTTGCATTTCCTTTGTGGCTGTCGCAAGAATATCCAGGATCTCAACCGTGATTTGCCACCATTTTGTCCGTCATTGCCGGAGTCAGCGGAACCTCGGTATAGTTCTCGAGTCGGACGAAGAAGCTTTCGATACGTCCGAAGATGTCGACGAGGATGTCTTGGCTCGCGGTAACATCTTTAGCTGCCTAAGAACGCTCAGCACCATAAGTTCCCGCACGAGGGAAGAAACGAAGCAACTTACCAAGAGGAGAACACCAACGCCAGCAAATACTAGCTTGGCAGGTGGGAATACCTGGCGAATTGACATCAGAGCGTGTTCACTGACAGAAGAGTCGATATTTACCTAAAGCGACGCCTTCGCCTAGCGCCCCAGAGAAGGCATTAAGGACGTTAATGGTGGGAACGAGCCATTTTTTCAACCTGTCATCGCTGGCAGTCGGAGAGAAATCAAATCGGGCTGCTTGAAAGACGGCGAGAATGGCAGCGGGAGAATCGCAGGCTTCGAGTTGTTTGAAGAGATCGTGTTTCTTAAGATCGTTCTTGGTCTTTTCCTTGTACGACTTGAGAGCGGCGTCAAAGATGCTTTCGATGTTGGAAGAGGACTCGGAGAGAGTAGTTACGGGAGCCTGGAGCATAGAAACGGTAGTGGGAGGTTGAGTCATGTTGGAGGTGTGTAACAGTCCAGACGACGACGGGAGAATGCTGGTGCCTCGTGTCAAGCCCAAGCCAAGGACATGAATATGGAAGAATCAGATAGACGCTGAAACACGCGGCAGCACGGGCCGGTACCTCCAGTACAAACACATCGGGAGAACGATGCAAGCACGGCACACGGCATACAGTAGTGGTTACTCAGGCCCATGTGAGACGGATAGACTTTGCCGGTAAGTCACCACCGTCATTGTCACTCTCTCCGGATCCGGGCTAGAGAAGACCCAGCACCGAATATGACCCAAAGTTCCCAAACGTGTCGTCGTCCACTAATTCCTTCACGAATCCGCCCTATCGCCACAAGAACACGGGCTCATGGCAAAGATCACTCTCGATCCGGTCCCCGCCCCGTGACTCTGGTTGCTCAGTGCGGCGTCTTTGACTTGCTCCAGGCAGGTCCTTTTTTACATGACGCGATTTGGGTCGATATCACCTTTTCACAGCCAAGGTCCCCTGTCCCTGTCATTGCGTCGACCTCCTCGTCGGTTTCATCCTTGCATTTCACCCCGCCATCCTGATCGTCGCCGCCGGAACGGGAAGGCAACATGATGGCGATCTCTGCTACTGGTCCCGGCGACGACCCCGCCATGCCGGTGTCCCATAAGAGCGACGACCAACCGAGCCAGCACGAAAAAGTACGGACGGCGACGTAGAGATGCGCGTTGTAGCGGATGTATGGGTATGTCCCGTCCATTCCGCCCATTCTGTGCGCATGCATACGCCACGCGACAGGGCCAACCTGCTCCTGCTCCTGCGGGTGCCTCCAGGCGCTCCTCGTCCTCCCAATCCCGTGTACCCTCACGCCGCATGTCAAAGATGCCCCTCTTCCTCCCACCCCCCTCCGAAAGCACTTCGTCCGAACCCCCCCCCCCCCGCCAATGTGACGGAGACAGAGACCATGACGCGCTGGACATCATATCCATCGACTCCTCTTCCTCCTCTTCACGATCACCACCTCCTCGGCGCAGCCCGCGAAACCAAGAAACAGAGGGGACAGGTGCAGCTGATTGTCTACGTCGTCGTACCGCCCCTCCCTCCCGGCACCCGCAAGTCATATGCCGGTTACGCAACGATCCCGCACATGCCAGCGCCAGACAGCCGCCAAGTGGAAAGTGCGGGCAGGGGACAATTCGGGCTCGATGGAACTCGTGTACATGTTGCAAGTTGCGTTTGAGAACAACTGGCCGGGAAATGGCAGCCCGTGACCTAGTGGGAAGATGACGAAGAAGGCGGCAAAGGAGACGGTGGTAGTGGTGGTCGATGAGGACGACGACTCGGAGGAAAGTGACAAGTCCAAGATCCCCACGCCCCTCGACCAGGCGTTAGCTGCGGCATTCACACACAACTCAACGAATCCCAACGTGGTGGCGTCGGCATCAGCACCGGCAGCGACTACTACGCGCCGATCGGCAAAGGAGACATGCGCTGAGGCTTCAAGTGATAGCACGAGCGTGGATGTTTTCATCCCGTTTCCGACGAAACGCGCGCACGTGCGCAGGCCGTGTCGCCGCGTAGACAGGGGAGACGCCATCCACACGCCGAACAGTCCACGCAAAAATCGACGACGCGTGGTAGATGAGCAGGACCAAGACGACTCTGACGACTCCAAAATCGAGATCATCGTCGATGTACCGCGGGAACAACAGCGCGTACCCAAGTCCAAGCCTCAATCACAACCGTCTGCCCGACCGCAGCCTAGACATGAGCCCCGCCGTTCTACCCAGCAGCATCGCACGTCAACCCCGACTGCCATACACACGTCTATCTCTATTCACACGTCCACGCCCGAGTCGACGCCGCCCCCGCAGGAGCAGTCTTCACCAATCACGCCCCCAGACGTCAACTCCCTCGCAGGCCTCCCGCTGGCGATCCTTCCAGAACCTGCCCGCACGGAGATCGAGATCCCCCCGCGCGCACTCAGCCACCTGCACTCGTCGCCAGATCCTCCAGATCCCGCGCGCAAATTGCAAGAGACGCAACAGTACGCGATCCGGCAGGGTTTGTGCTATGAGGGGGCCGCGGTTGGCGCGGACGGTTTCCTCGCAACTTCTCCCACTGCCGAACTTTGGACAGCGGCGCTTGTGCCACCACCACCAACTCTGCCCCCGCAACTGCAACCGATCCCGATGATCTGCTGGATGCGAGTTTGGATCTCGACCTCGAACTCGATATCTCTATGGACCTCAGGGATGGGCCTGTGCCCGCGGGTGAAGATGAAAGTGCAGATACGCATGCACTCGTCATTGGCGACGCGCCCCCGCACTCCCCTCCCCCACTGTTGCGCACCGCGGGCACCCATAACCATCCAGACAGGCCCATGCTCGGCTTTGTGATACCCGAGCATGGTGGTGTCGACCATAGCCTTGGCGCTAGCGTGGACATAGGCCGCGCTCTCACGAGCCCAAGCCAGGGCCTGAGCTTTGATCTTACTTCCTCAAATCGCGGCAGCGAAGGATCGTTCGACTGGCGCGCCGGGAACGTTTTCAGTGGTGCAAGGTGCCAGCACAGACACAGGCGCCGGCGACTACGCTGGTAACGGAACAATCGACGCGCCCATGCTTGGCGGCGGCGGCAACCTCAGTCCCGGAAAGCTCGGAGACGACCCGAGCTCGCCGGTTCGTAAATTCGGCGGCGTGCAACCTCCGCGCGCGACGGACGAAGACGACGAAGAGGGAGAGGTCATGGGCACGTTGTTTGAGAACACGAGCGACGACGACTTTGTGCCGCCGTCGGAATTGGGCAAGGGCAAGGGTCGAGCGGTCGTTGTTGACGGCGTCGTCGAGTCATCTGAGAGCGTTGCTGCTGCCGCTGGTTCGAGGATGCGGAGGAAGAGCTGGCACAATGACGGCAGCGATGACGAAAGCTCCTCCGACTATGGTCCACGCGCGCACGCAATATCTGCGCCTGTTTTTACAAATGCCCGTCGCAAGAAACGCAGCCCAGCATCGTCGTCATCAGGCGTGCTCCCGTGGGGACTGACGTTCTGCCATCATTGCAGGCGCAAGACACCCCTGCCCAGGATGCGCTGTACGTTGATCAAGGCCTCGACGGACGAGCAATGCCGTAACCTGTTTTGCTACCTCTGTATAGAAGAACGGTACGCCACCCCTTCATATACAGTACATATTTCTGACTCCCTTGGACCGTTAGGTACCCCCAGATGATGTTCGATCGCTCTGCGGAAGACTTCAAGTGTCCGGCTTGTTGAAACTATTGCAATTACTCGCTTTGCCCACGGAAGCGTGGAGAGGCGTACTTCCCCGAACGTGATGGCGGGTGGCGCTGTTGGATCGCGTGCCAAGGTGGTTCCCATCACGCCACGCCGTTCCTCGCAAATAAGAGCAAGAACAAAGACCCCGGAGCGGCGCAGGTGCCAGCGACGACGAAGCAGCGCGCAATGACGACAACGGCCGATGCCCAGATCTTTGATGGGAGCAGGAGCGCAACGGCGGTCTCCACGGTAATGTCTGCACAAGATCATTCGACAACGACAACGACGACGCCAGATGCAAAGGTGTCTTGTAGCTCTCATCGCATGTGTTGACATCTGCCCCGTTCAGGATCACTGGCAATGTCTGTACAACATCATTCGACGACGATGACAACACCGCCAGATGCAGAGGTGTCTTGTGGCTCTGATTGCGTGTGTTGACATCTGCCCCGTTCTGTATCAATAACCGCACGCACGATATCGATGTGAGTCACGTGACCATTTTCTGATGCTTCATGCAACAACGGAGTATGGTTGTCCCTCCTCGTAACGACCTTGACATCTAAAGTCATCACGGTCATTGCCACTGTTACTCTCGGTTCCTTCCGGATCTGGGGTACGACCAGCTGGAGCACGCGATCACCCACCTAAATGCGTCGTCGTCCAACAATCTATTCCCTCCCAATGCCTGCGAATACGCCCTACTGTATCGCCACGAGAACACGAACTCATGGCAGACACCACCCTCTATCCAGATGACCCCACCCCGTGGCTCTAGTTGCCCAACGACCTGTTTCTTCCCGACACAAACGCAACCGACTCGACTTGCTCCAGGCAAGTCCTTTTAACTAACAGAATGTGATTTGGGTTGATGACACTTTTCTCACAGTCAAAGTTCCCTGTCCCCGCCGTCGCGTCAGCCTCCTCGTCGGTTTCACCTTTGCCCCGCCGTCTAGACCATCGTCCCATCAGGCCCCCAAGCCGCCGGAACGAGAAACTGATGTGACAGCGATCTCCACCACTGGTCTCGGCGATGACCCTACCACGAGCGAGTACGTCATTGGCCAAGCGCCGGTGTTTCCTGAGGACAACGGCCAAATAGGCCCAGCACGAAAAGGCGCGAACAGCAACGTCCAGATGCGCTTTGTCGCCCCTCACAATTGGGTTCAGGGTTCAATACAGGTTTGTCCGTCTATCCCGCACTTTCTGCGTGTAGCACGTGATAGAGTCAGCCCCTTCTTGTAGGCGCTCCTCGTCCTCGCAATCCCGTGTGGGCTCACCTCGCTTCCTCCCCTCCCCCTCCGAAACCAATCCGTCCGAACCTCCCCCTGCCAACATGAAGAGAAGGGTACCACGACCCGCTGGATATCGTATCCATCGGCTCATATTCCTCCTCACCTTCTCGGCACAGTCCGCGAAAGACCAAGAAACGGAGGGCACAGGGGGCGCGCATCCTCATACCGTGCCTCCCGCTAGGCGTGTGCACGTCAGACGATGCGAGTAAGGCAACGGCCCTGGACATGCCAGCGCCTGACCGCGGCCAATGGAAAAACATGTACAGGGGACAGTTTGGGCTCGAAGGAACTGGTGCACGTGCCGCAGGTTGCACTTGAGAACAACCAACCCAGTACTGGCAGCAGAACCTAGTGGGAAGAAGAAAAGGAGGTGGTCGTAGGATGGATGACAAGGACGACGAAAAGAGATGTTCAAGATCCCTGGCAGCATCGCACGTCGACCCCGCGTGCCCTGGTCGAGTCCATATCTGTGCATACGTCCACGCCACCCAAGTCGTCACCAGTCACGCCCCCAGACGTTCAACTCGCTCGACGGCCTCCCACTGACGATCCTTCCAGAACATGCATGCACGGAGATCATGATCCCCCGCGCGCACTCAGTCACTTGCACGCGTCGCCTCCAGATTCCGGCCCGCGCAAAGCCAATGTGCAAGAGATGTACCAACATGCGATCTGACAGGGCTGTTACTATGAGGAGGCCGCGGTCGGCGTGCACGGTCTCCTCGCATCCCTCCCTGCTGCCGTACCCACCACCGTCTCGGATGGCGCTTATATCACCACCAACTCTCCCACCGCGACCGCAACCGACCTGCAAGACGCGAGTCTGGACCTCCGCATGGACCTCGATATTTCCATTGGCGTTGGCGAGTACGCTGGTGACGGGATTCTCGGGAAACCCACTCAAGGCGTGGGGGCGGCTCGTTTCCGAGTCCGGAGCACGACTAGCCGGAGCAGCAGAAAAAGGACGATGGGGAAGGGGAAGTGTGCGGTAATGGCGCGCCGGGGACGCCGGGGTAATCTCTTTGTGGGGAATCTAGAGCAGTTGCCGGTGGTAAGGAGGCGGCGACGGCGATGGCCTGCCGTTGACATCGCCGAACGACGATGACGACGATGGAAATATTGATGAGAGCGGCAATGGCGATGGCAATGCAAACGCGGACGCAGATACAGACGACGGATTCTGGCACGGGGAGTACGTGATCGTACCGCCTGCCCAGGCGGAAGAGATGGCGAGGGAGGTGGCGTGCGCTATCTGCGCCACGGCATAGTCGCTGTCGTCTTTGTTGTCGTTGCAAAAAAACGAGTCGGCGGTAGGTGGTAGAATTAACACAACGATTATTTGATTTTCAAACTTCATTAGTCTTACACTACTGTATATCGCTGTCATATGCATCACTTCTGTCTGCATTTTCTCATGACCCGCCGTTCCGAGTCTCAGAGACTGCTAGAATCGAACTGAGGATGCGTAACTTTCTTTAGTCTTTCTTTATTGCGTGCCATGGTAAGGCCTCCGTCTGACCCTAATCGATCTGCTAGTGGCGGGCCACTACAAGGGCCCACCCCGGTGACCTCGCCTCATCATATTGGAGCGAACAGCACACTTCTAGCCTTGTTCATGCCGTGAAATGCGATCTCAGACAAATTGAGAGCACTATCATTCTATGGCTTTGCGAATGCACAAAGTTGAGCCTACGACACGCATATTTGTATAGCATCACGAAAGCTATTCAACAACGGAGATGCTACCGAGCTCGGCGTTGGCGCCAATAATATACATCTCAGGCTGTTGGTACTACAAATGGAGTGCTACATTCTATTTGACACTGGATAGTCTAATAGCGACTGTGCGATTTCGTGATGTCTTCCTGACGAAGCAAGCTGAAACGGAGTCCGACCTTTATCCGAGTCGTCCACTGCGTCTAAATCTGCACCATTTTCAAGCATCAGGCACAAGCAATCGATACTGGGTCCTCCAGACGTAATCCTGAGGCTAGGTGAAATAATAGGTGCAAAGGCGTTGAGTGGCCCTAATTTCGTGCGTTGACATCCGCCCCATTCTTGATCAATATTCATACAACTTTTGTAGTCCATGGTGTCGATGACTTTAACCCCAGGTGCAAAGGTGTCCTGTAGTTCCCATCCCTTGCATTGACATCCGGACAATGCCACCGTTCGACGGCTCGAACTCCGATGCCAGGTGCGAGGGTGCCGTGTGGCTATCATTGGCATCCCGGACGCTGTTATCCTCCCTATTGAGGATCCATGACAGCATAAAATCATTCGACGATGACGACAATGCGGCCAGAAACAAAGGGGTCGAGTGGCTCGGAGTCCCACTGGCATCCCGTGCGTTGACATCCGCCCCCCTTCAGGATCAATGTCTGCACGACACCATTCGACAACGACGATGGCGCTAACGACGCCAGATGCAAAGGCAAACTCTGTCCCTCATCCCGTGCGTTGACACCCGCCCCGTTCATGATCAATGTCTGCACAACATCACCAGATGACAACGCCTGCGACGCCAGATGCAAAGGCGTCCTCTGTCTCTCATCCCGTGCGTTGACGTCTCCCCCGAGTTGGATGAAGTCTTGCACAGTCTTGGCACTCGTCAATGATGACGCTAGAAGCAACAGCCTATGGAGATGCCAGCTTGCATCTGCCTCATTCTCGATCAATAACCGCACCATATCGACGTGACCACCACTTGATACTTCGTGCAATAGAGTACTGTCTCCCCACGTCATGGCAGCGTTGGCATCTACGCCGTGCCCCAGTAGGGTTCGAACAACTTCGAGGTGTCCACCCGCCGCTGCCAAGTGACTGGAGTCCTGTAGTCGTTGTCTTTCGCATTCGCATCTGCGTCAATGTCTAGTAGCCATTCTACATCCATCAATCCATCTGTCGATGCGGTGTGCAGCAATAGAGTGCGATTTCGGTAACTAGTATACAGGACTGCGCCATGCTGGTGTAGTAGCTCTGCAACTCGAATGTGTCGGTTGTACAATGCTGCCGCCAGCGGACTCTTAGTAAGACCAACCCTAGCATTTACATGCTGTGATACCCGCACAACGCGGCGTAATATAGGCAAAACGGCGCATAGCCTTCGCTGGATGAAGTAGATTCCGGGGGCAGTTTATTAAAGTCTTCTATGCCATTCCACCGTACCAGAGAATTCCATCGGCCGTCGATGTTAAACGACTTGAGCCGTGCTGTGAAATATGGTTTGGTAGGATCAAAAAAATGTCGCATTCCATCGTCTACAGCTAACGATACATTCTCGAATTGGGTATGGTCCGGTCCACCCAGTGCTCAGCGGCATATTCGGTTAGAGGGGAGCTACTTTCGACCCTGTCACTGTAATCTGCCAAGCAACCCTAAGCGATGACCGTGTGGGCTAGCTCGAGACGGATATGAGACCGGGAAATGTCTACTGTTAGGTTGGCAAGCCGATCCGAAGTCAAGAACTCCTTCACCGAGAAATGTGCGAATTGTACAATGCGAGTCTTCAAAGAGTCGTCGTAGACGACCACGATCAGGCTCGAGCACGTAGACAGGACACCATGCGTCATCCCATCGCCAATCTTCGTTTATCCCTTCCTTAGCCCCATCGAAGTCGAGCGCAAGAACTTCTGCAAGCTCATCGACAAGAAGTGGCCGAGTAGCAACAGTGAGAAATTGTAGCTTGTTCTGGGTCGACCTTCCCGATTTCCCTCAACATCCGCTCGTAAGTCTCATCCAGAGATAAGTAGTTCTCTAAGGACGCGCTGGACGATCTGTGGAATGCAATTTCGCAACATTTCGAGCGCGCAGAAGACCCAGCGGAACCTGTTAAATACCATCAACCGACGTCATAATATGCTCTTACACTCCGTCGGCTCTTTTTCTGAGAGCGTCTCAATCACACGTTCTTTGTCTTCTCCCCTCCATCTCTTCATGAATTTACCCAACCCAGAGTAGACCACAAATCTGACGTAAGAGGCGATGTCCTTCTTCTGCCCGCCTTCGTCCTGAAGAGAAACTGTCTGAGACGCGAGTGACTCGAGTGCATCGCAGATGTCGGCCTCCAGGCGACTCGTAACACAGATATGGAGATTAGAAGGTCGTTCACGAGATCAAGGACTTGTTCGCGGGCGGATGGAACATTGGAGGTGCCGGGACACTCATCAAGCGAATCTATAATAAGATAAACTGGGCCTTGATTTGGAAGCGCGAGCATCTCCCTAAGGCACTGATCTAAAGCTTTGTCGCTAGGCTGACGCGCGCCGTTGTCGTGTGTCTTGTAGAGACGGGAGAGTATGTCGCAAAAGGCGTTGGAACGAGTGAAGTGTTGGATGAGGAGTGACTGGAGAAGGTTGCGGCGGGCTTGCTTGTCGACATCTTTGAAAGTCAAATACGCCATCGATCCAAATCCGGCCTCGCACAGGGTCGTGAGATCGTTGATGTTTGCGGAGCTACTCGACAATCATAAGTTTCGCAATACTGCACGATCTGAGGAGCGACGAACCATATGACGCTCTTCCCAGAGCCCGCTGCGAAACGTGCGGTCCATAAGATTACCGAAGAGGCGAAGCCACAGGGAAAAGAAACGTACGTTTCCTGTGAATCCACAGCAGGGAACCAGTCACCTTCAAGCTTTCGAATTGGTTACTTTCAGAGAACCATTCCGCGGTTCCCTCATGTTGACGATCACCGGCGATGTTATGATTCGTGGACGGATCTGGTGGAGATTGCCATTTCCTAAGGCTGTCCCGTAATTGATTCCCTGCGACCGTGTTAGATACTCGGCCGTCAGCGAAGACGGGACTGATTACGAATGCTTCACAATGTCCATGTCGTCCCCAGTTTGTCGGAGGGTTGATTTCACTTCCGTTTCGGTTGCCTTGCCGTCTAGATGATAAAACTGGAAACGGCGCTGGTGTATCGCTAATTAGACTCAGGCTTTCCCCACCTTCGGCTATTGTTTGCACGCTATCGCCAACCGCTTTGAAGTAGTCGTTGACAACTTACACTTTCACGTCGACGCCCCTCACGCCGTCGTCGATCCCCGACACGTTGTTATCGATATTGTGCGTCACCTTCACAAGCTGCACACTCGCCATCGCAACCTCTTCGTTTGTCAGTTTGTCGAGCTTTCTCACCCCATCTTCCAGATCCGCCCGTCCAGCCACCTTCTGGATGTTTTTTCTGAACTGATATTAGCATCGACCAACGAAGGAGGTGGTCGAACTCACTCGCTCTACTCTGTTCCATTTCCTTTGTGGCCGTCGAAAGGATGTCCAGGGCCTCAACCGCGATTTCCACCATTTTGTTTCGTCATCGCTGGAGTTAGCGGGACCTCGGTATAAATCTCGAGCCAGACGAAGAAACCTTCGATGCGTCCGAAGATGTCGATGAGGATGTCTTGGCTCGCGGCAACGTCTATAGCTTCATAAGAACGCTCAACATCCGAAGTACCAGCACGTGGCACGAGGGAAGAAACAAAGCAACTCACCAAGAGGAGGACACCGACGCCGGGAAATTTTTTTGGCAGGCGATAATACCTGGCGAATGTCAATGACTTCAGAGAGTGTTCACTGATAGACGAATGGATATTTACCAAAGCGACATCTTTGCTAGGCGTCCCAGAGAAGGCATAAATGACGTTGATGGTTGGAACGAACCATGTTTTCAACCTGTCATCGCCAACAGTCCGAGAGGGCTCAAACTGAGGCCTGAAACACGGCGAGAATGGCGGCAGGAGAATCGCAAGTTTCCACTGTTGTTTGAAGAGATCGTGATCCTCCTTAAGATCGTTCTTGGATTTTTCTTGTATGACTCGAGAGCGGCGCCAAAGATGCGTTCGATATTGGAAGAGGAATCGAAGGGTGCAGTTGCGAGTACGTGAGACATGGAAACGGGAGCGGGAGGTAGCCATGTAGAGGGTATGCTGGCAGTGGGAGAATGCTGTGGCTGCAAATGGAAACACGGGCCGCACGACTCTTGGTTTCAAGAGTGTTTCAAGTTGGTTTCTTCATTTATCCTTTTACACGACAAAGAAGAACACATCGAGAGATAAGACGATCTTCTTACACAACCGTGCCTACACTGAGGCCCGTGTGTTGATAGATAGTCTTCATTGGTAAAGTCATCACCAATTACCACTGTCACTCTCGGTCTCTTCCACGAACCCACAAGGACACGGGCCATGGCAGACATCACCGGATCACGATCACCCTCGATCGAGATTACCCCGTCCCGCCGCTCTAGTCGCCGAACACACACGCGACTTTTGACTTGCTCCAGGCAGATCTTTTATCACATAACGCGATTTCAGTCGATAACGCCTTTTTCTCTCACACAGCCAAGGTCCCCTGTCCCCAGTCGCGTCAGCCTCCTTGTCAGCCTCACCCTCGCCTTTCGCCCCGCCGTCCAGATCATCGCCACCGAAACGGGAAAACGACATGACAGCGATCTCCATCACTGGTCCCGGCGACGACCCTGCGCCGGTGTCTCGTGAAAACGACGGCCAAACAGACCCAGCACGAAAAGCCACGGACGGCGACGTTGAGACGCGCGATCGTGACTTTGAGGTGTGTCCATTCCCTTCTGCCCTGTCTATGCGCATACATACCCGACAGAGTCAGCCCCCTCCTGTTCCTGCGGGTGCCTCTAGGCGCTCCACATCCTCGCAATCTCGTGTACCCTCACGCCGCATGTCAAAGACGCCCCTCTTCCTCCCCTCCCCCTCCTCCGAAGGCACTTCGTCTGAGCCTCTCATCCGCCAACGTGACAGAGACAGGGACCACGACCCGCTGGACATCATATCCCATATCCATCGACTCCTCTTCCTCTTCCTCACGACCACCACCTCCTTGGCGCAGCCCGCGCAAGATCAAGAAACAGAGGGGACAGGGGCAGCTGATGGCGTACGTCCTCGTGCCGCCTCCCGCCCGGCGCGCGCAAGTCAGACTATATGCCGGTTAAGCAACGATCCCGCACACGCCAGCGCCAAGACAGCGGCCAAGGGGAAGGCGCGGGCAGGGGACAATGCAGGCCCGAAGGAACTCGTGCACGTGCTGCAAGTTGCATTCGAGAACAACTGGCCCGGAGCTGGCAGCACGGGACCTAGTGGGAAGAAGACAAAGAAGGCGGTAAAAGAGACGGTGGTGGTGGTGGACGATGAGGACGACGAAGAGGAAGAAAGCGACAAGTCCAAGATCCCCCACGCCCCTCGACCAGGCGTTAGCTGCGGCATTTACACACAATTCAACGAATCCTAACGTGGTGGCGTCGGCGGCGACTGCTACGCGCCGGTCGGCAAAGGAGACACGTGCTGAGGCTTCAAATGACAGCGCAAGCGTGGAGGTCGTCATCCCGTTGCCGACGAAACGCGCTCGTACGCACGCGCGTGCGCAGGCTGTGTCGCCGCGTAGAAAGGGGAAACGTCATCTGCACACGCCGACCAGTCCACGCCGAAAACGACAGCGCGTGGCCGACGAGCAGGACCAAGACGGCTCAGACGACTCCGAAATTGAGATTATACTCGATGCGCCGCGCAAACAATGGCGCGTACCCAAGGCCCAGCCGCAATCACACCCGCCTACCCGACCATAGCCTAGACGTAAGCCCCGCCGTTCTACCCAGCAGCATCGCATGTCAACCCCGCCCGCCATACACACGTCTATCTATTCACATGTCCACGCCCGAGTCGACGCCGCCCCCGCAGGAGCAGTCTTTACCAATCGCGCTCTCAGACGTCAACTCCCTCGCAGGCCTCCCGCTGACCATCCTGCTCGAACCTGCACGCACGGAGATCGCGATCTCTCCACGTGCTCTCAGTCACCTGCACTCGTTGCCCGACCCTCCAGATCCCGCGCGCAAATTGCAAGAGACGCAACAGTATGCGATCCGGCAGGGTTTTTGCTATGAGGGGACCGCGGTCGGTGCGCACGGTCTCCTCGCGACTTCTCCCGCTGCCGAACCTTCCCCCGTCTCGAACAGCGGCGCTTGTGCCATCACCATACCAGCTCTGCCCCCGCAACTGCAACCGATCCCGATGATTGCAGGATGCGAGTCTGGACCTCGACCTCGACCTCGACAACTCTATGGACCTCGAGGCCGGGCCCGCGGACGCGCATGGGGTCGAAGACGATGTCGTACCTCCGCACCCTCTGCCGCCACTGCTACGCACCGCGGGTACCCATGACCATCCAGACGGGCCCATGCTCGGCTTTGTGATACCCGAGCATGACGGTGTCGACCATAGCCCTGGCGCTGGGGTGGACGTAGGCCGCGCTCTCACAAGCCCAAGCCAAGGCCTGAGCTTTGATCTTGCCTCCCCGAATCGCGGCGGCGAAGGATCGATCGACTGGGGCGCCGGGAACGGTTTCGGTGGTGCAGGTGCCAGTACAGGACACAGGTGCCGGCGAATACGCTGGTAACGGGACGATCGACCCGTCCGTACTTGGCGGCGGCGGCAACCTCAGCCCTGAAAGGCTCGGAGACGACCCGAGCTCGCCGGTTCGTGGATTCGGCGGCGTGCAGCTCTCGCGCGCGACGGACGAAGACAACGAGGAAGAGGAGGACGTCATGAGCATGTTGTTTGAGGACACGAGCGACGATGACTTTATGCCGCCGTCGGGATTGGGCAAGGGCAAGGGTCGAGCGGTCGTTGTTGACGGTATCGTCGAGTTGTCGGAGAGCGTTGCTGCTGCCGCTGGTTCGAGGATGCGGAGGAAGAGCTGGCGCAAGGAACTTGCAGACGAAGCCGAGGTTGGGGAAACGACGACAGCGATGACGAAAGCGACGATGACGATGGTCCGCACGCGCATGCAGTATCTGCGCCGGTCTTTCCAAATCCCCGTCGCAAGAAACGCACCCTGGCATCCTCGTCATCAGGCGTGCTCGCAGGAGGGCTAACGTTCTGCCACCATTGTAGAAGCACGACACGCCGACCCAAGATGCGCTGTACGTTGATCAAGGCATCGACGGAAATGCGATGCCGCAACCTGTTTTGCGATCGCCGCATCGAGAAACGGTACGCCCTGCATCCATTCCTTCGTATGCAGTACATATTTCTGACTCTTGGAGCGTAGGTACCCCCAGTTGACGTTCGATCGCGCTGCGGAAGACTTCGAGTGTCCGGCTTGTCGCAACTATTGTAACTGCTCGCTTTGCTCGCGGAAGCGCGGTGAGGCGTACATCCCCGAACGTAGTGGCGGGTGGCGCAGTTGGATCGCGCGCCAAGGTGGCTCTCATCGCGCCGCACCGATCCCCGCGAAGAAGAGCAAGAGCAACAATCTCGGGACGGCGCCGGCAGCGACGAAGACGACGAAGAAGCCTGCGATAATGACGACGACGACAACGCCAGACGCAGAGGTCTTTGACGGGAGCTGGAGCGCAACGGCGGTGTTCACGGTATCTGGCGAGCCGCTCGGCAGTGCGTTCTTGCAAGGCAACAAAGCCCGCATCGTGCCCGTCTCCCAACCCACGGCCTCCCCTGCCACTGCTACTACCACCCCCAGTGCGCCCGCGAGTTTTACCTCCAGCCCGATACCCGAACCCATGCAGGAACAGCAGCAATCGCAAAGACGCCAGCATGCGTTCATCGGGAAACCGCGCAAGATGTGGGGGCGCCTCGTGTCCCTTCCGGATCCCGACCACGACCAGCTGGAGCAGCAGAAGAAAAAGACGAAGAGGAAGGGGAAGATGGCGGGCCGGGGATGCCGGGGTAAGCGGATTCGGCTCTTTGTGGGGAACTTAGAGCCGCTGTTGGTGGCGCGGAGGCGGCGACGGCGACGGTCTGAGTCGTTGACGCCGTTGGACGACGATGACGACGGCGACGAAGATGGAAATCCTGGTGAGGGCGGCGATGCTGATGCGGACGCAGATGCAGACGACGGGATCTGGCCCGGGGAGTATGTGGTATCTGTACCGTCTGCTCAGACGGAGGAGATGGCGACGAGGATCACGCCGGAGGAGGTGGAGCGTGCTATCGGTGCTGCGTTCGCCATTGGCGGCTCGGCACAGTCATCCTCGTCGTTGTCGTCAAATGTGACAAAATCAAAATGAGTCGGTTCGTAGGTCCAAGTGGTAGAATTAACAAAGCGACTATTATTACCTGTATGTCCATTTTGGTTTTCTGGCTCCCTCGGTCGAAAATACCTTATATCGCCTTGGTTGTTATGTGCATCATAACGGTCAGTGCATGTTCTCATAATTCGCCGTTCTGAGGCAAACAATGAGCGGAGATTCTGATGGAAGTAAACAGATGATGCGCTGCGGTGATACGGCCTCCGCTTCGACCCTCGTCGACGCGCTTCAGGAACCGATCCGGTTGTGACCTTGCCTCGTAGTATTTATTGAAGCAAAGTTCTAGCTTTGTTCATGTCACGAAATGCGATATTCAGAACACCGCTTGGGAAAGCTCAATGTTGGTCTTACAGCACGAGTCTATATTTGTATGGCATCACGAAAGCTGATCGATATCAACAAGTGTCCGGCTCGGAATCGATGAAATACAGGACATGGGTAGGTGAAGTGCTACATTCGATTCTGTTCGACACTGGCACGATATTCTAATAACAACTGTGCCATCTCGTGATATCCTTCTGACGAAGCAAGCTGAAACGGAGTCTGAGCTTTGTCATCCATTGCATCTATCTCTGCACCGTTTTCGAGTAGCAGGTGTAAGATATTGATATCAGGTCTATCCCAACCTGATTGCGGGGCAAATAACAGGTGCAAAGGTGTCGAGTGGCTCCCATCGCGTGCGTTGACATCTGCCTCGTTCAGGATCAATGTCTGTACAACATCATTCGACGACGACGACGACGACGACGACGCCAGATGCAAAGGTGTCGAGTGGCTCTGATCGCGTGCGTTGACATCTGCCCCGTTCAGGATCAATGTCTGTACAACATCATACGACGCCCGCCACGACGCCAGATGCAAAGGTGTCGAGTGGCTCCAATCGCGTGCGTTGACATCTGCCCCGTTCAGGATCAATGTTTGTACAACATCATTCAACAACAACGACAACGACGACGACGACGCCAGATGCAAAGGTGTCGAGTGGCTCCAATCGCGTGCGTTGACATCTACCCCGTTCAGGATCAATGTCTGTACAACATCACTCGACGACGACGACGAGGCCAGATGCAAAGGTGTCTTGTGGCTCTGATCGCGTGCGTTGACATCTGCCCCGTTCAGGATCAATGTCTGTACAGCATCATTCGACCACGCCAGATGCAAAGGTGTCGAGTCGCTCTGATCACGTGCGTTGACATCTGCTCCGTTCAGGATCAATGTCTGTACAACATCATTCGACGATAACGACTGCGACGAGGCCAGATGCAAAGGTGTCGAGTCGCTCTGATCACGTGCGTTGACATCTGCCCCGTTCAGGATCAATGTCTGTACAACATCAGTCGACGACGACGACGAGGCCAGATGCAAAGGTGTCGAGTGGCTCTGATCGCGTGCGTTGACATCTACCCCGTTCAGGATCAATGTCTGTACAACATCATTCGACGACAACGACGACCGCGACGACGTCAGATGCAAAGGTGTCGAGTGGCTCTGATCGCGTGCGTTGACATCTGCCCCGTTCAGGATCAATGTCTGTACAACATCATTCGACAACGCCAAATGCAAAGGTGTCGAGTGGCTCTGATCGCGTGCGTTGACATCTGCCCCGTTCAGGATCAATATCTGTACAACATCATTCGACTTCGGCGAGGCCAGATGCAAAGGTGTCGAGTGGTTCTGATCGCGTGCGTTGACATCTGCCCCGTTCAGGATCAATGTCTGTACAACATCATTCGACGACGACGACCACAACGCCAGATGCAAGGGTGTCGAGTGGCTCTGATCGCGTGCGTTGACATCTGCCCCGTTCAGGATCAATATCTGTACAACATCATTCGACTTCGGCGAGGCCAGATGCAAAGGTGTCGAGTGGTTCTGATCGCGTGCGTTGACATCTGCCCCGTTCAGGATCAATGTCTGTACAACATCATTCGACGACGACGACCACAACGCCAGATGCAAGGGTGTCGAGTGGCTCTGATCGCGTGCGTTGACATCTGCCCCATTCTGTATCAATAACGGCACCATGTCGACGTGACCATTTTTTGATGCTTCGTGCAACAGAGTACGGTTGCCCCTCGTCGTAGCGACCTTGACATCTGCGCCGTGTCCTAGTAGGGTTCGAACAACTTCCAGGTGTCTATTCGCCGCTGCTAAGTGGAGTGGAGTCGTATGATCGTCTAGTTGCGCATTCGTATTTGCGCCGTTACTGAGTAGCCATTGTGCGACATCCACCAATCCGTCATTCGATGCGGCGTGCAGTAGGGTCTGACTTCGGTGACTAATATGGAGGTCCGCGTCATGCTGGTGTAGTAGCTCTGCAACTTGAAGGTGTTTGTTGCTTAGTGCTGCCGCCAGCGGACTCCTGTTAAGACCAACCCTAGCATTTACATGCTGCGGATATTCGACGATGAGATGCTTCGTTAGGTCATGAAATCCGCACAACGCGGCGTAGTATAGGCACAACGGGGCATAGAATTCGTTCGGTGAATTGGGTCCCGGGGAAAGATCAGAGTCGTCGTTTGAGCGTTGACCATACCGTACGAAAGAATACCATGGTTTGTCGATGTCAAACGACTTGAGCCACGCTGGGAAATATGGTTTGGTAGGATCAAAGAGGCTTCTCATCCCATCTTCTACATGTAACGATACACTCTCGAATTGGGCATGGTCTACCCAGTGCTCAGCGGCATAGTGGGATAGAGGAGAGCTACTTTCGGCCATATCACAATTGGATCGAAGAAGAATCGCCAAGCAAGCTTGGGCAATGACTTTGTGCGCTGGCTCGGGACGGATATGAAACCGGGAAATGTCTGCTGCTAGCTTGGCAAGCCGATCCGAAGTCAAGAACTCCTTCACCGAGAAATGTGCGAATTGTACAACCCGAGTCTTCGAGGACTTCTCACCGACGACGACGATTAAACTCGAGCACGTAGACAGGACACCTTGTTGCTCGTCATCCCATCGCCAAGCCGAGTTCAGCACCGGTATACCTTCCTCGGTCCTATCAAAGTCGAGCGCAAGAACTTCTGCGAGTTCATCAACACGAAGTGGCCGACTCGCAACGGTGAGACATTGTAACAGTCGATATGCTTGATCTGGGTTGACCTTCCCGATCTCCCTCAACATCCGCTCGTATGTCTCGTCCAAAGAGTTGGGCAGCTCTCTAAGGACGCGCTGGACATTCTGTGGAAGGCAATTTCGCAGCACTTCGAGTTGACAAAAGACCCATCGGAACCTGCGAAACGCCATCAGCCAGCGTCATAATCACCCGCGTATGCCTTACATCCCGTCAGCTCTTTCGGAGAGCGTCTCAATCACGTGTTCTTTGTCCTCCTTCCTCCATCTCCGCATAAATTTACCCGACCCAGAGTAGACCACAGATCTCACGTAGGAGGCGATATCATTCTTCTGCCCGCCTTCGTCTTGAAGGGAAACCGTCTGAGACGCGAGTGACTCAAGTGCCTCACAGATGTCGGCCTCTGGGCGACTTGTAACACAGATACGAAGACTAGGAAGCCGAAGGCCGACAAGGTCCGTTACGAGGTCAAGGACCTGTTCGCGGGGAGATGGGACATCGGACGTGTCGGGACACTCATCAAGCGCATCAATGACAAGATAAACTGGGCCTTGATTTGGAAGCGTGAGCATCTCCTTCAGGCACTGGATTAAAGCTTTGTCGCTAGGCTGGCGCGCGCCTTTGTCGTGTGTCTCGTAGAGACGGGAAAATACGTCGCAAAAGGCATCGGAACGTGTAGAGAGTTGGATGAGGAGTGACGGGAGAAGGTTGCGGCGAGCTTGCTTGTCGACATCTCGAAAGTCAAAATAAAAATACGCCATCGATGCGGATCCGGCCTCGCACATGGTTGTGATATCGTTGATGATCGCAGAGCTACTCGACAATCATAAGTTTCGCGATACTGCAAGATTTGAGGAGCGACGAACCATAGGACGCTCTTCCCGGAGCCCGCTGCGAAACGTGTGGTCCGTAAGATCACCGAAGAGGCGAAGTGACAGATGAAAGAAACGTACGTTTCCCGTGAATCCACAGCAGGGAACCACTCACTTTCCAGTTTTCGAATTGGTCGCTGTCAAAGAACCACTCGGCGGTTCCCTCATGCTGGCGATTACCGGCGATGTTGTGATTGGTGGACGGATCCGGTGGAGATTGCCATTTCCTAAGGCTTTCCCGTAATTGGTTCTCTGTGATCGTGTTAAATACTCGATTGTCAGCGAAGACGGGACTGATTACGAACGTTTCACGTCATCTATTTGGTTCGTCGTCTGTTGAACGATTATTTTCACTTCCGTTGCGTCTAGATGATAGAAGTTAGTGGTGACGCTGGTGAGTTGCCAAACAGACTTCGCCCACCTTCAGCTATTGTTTGCACCTTATCGTCAACTGCTTTGACGTTGACGTTGACAACCTGTACTTTCTCGTCGACACCGTTCACGCCGTCGCCAACCGCCGTCACTTTGTTATCGATGGTGTGCGTGACCTTCAGAATCTGCGCACTCGCCATCGCAACTTCTTCGTCCGTCAGTTTGATGAGTTTCTTCAGCCCGTCCTCCAGATCTGTCCACCCCGCCACCTTCTTGAGGAATTTTTCTGAACCGGTATCAGCCTCGATCAACGCAAGGCGATAGCCGAACTCACTCGCTCGACTCTGTTGCATTTCCTTTGTGGCTGTCGCAAGGATATCTAGGATCTCAACCGTGATTTCCACCATTTTGTCCGTCATCGCCGGTGTCAGCGGAACCTCGGTATAGTTCTCGAGTCGGACGAAGAAGCTTTCGATGCGTCCGAAGATGTCGACGAGGATGTCTTGGCTCGCGGTAACATCTTTTGCTGCCTAAGAACGCTCAGCACCAGAAGTGCCCACACGAGGGAAGAAACGAGGCAACTTACCAAGAGGAGAACACCAACGCCAGCAAATACTAGCTTGGCAGGTGAGAATACCTGGCGAATTGACATCAGAGCGTGTTCACTGACGGAAGAGTCGATATTTACTAAAGCGACGCCTTCGCCTAGCGCCCCAGAGAAGGCATAAAGGACGTTAATGGTCGGATCGAGCCATTTTTTCAACCTGTCATCGCGGGCAGTCGGAGAGAAATCGAATCGGGCGGTTTGAAAGACGGCGAGAATGGCAGCGGGAGAATCGCATGCTTCGAGTTGTTTGAAGAGATCGTGTTTCTTAAGATCGTTCTTGGTCTTTTCCTTGTACGACTTTAGAGCGGCATCGAAGATTCCTTCGATATTGGAAGAGGACTCGGAGAGAGTAGTTGCGGGAGCTTGGGGCATGGAAACGGGAGTGGGAGATTGACTCATGTTGGAGGTGTGTAACAGTCCAGACGACGACGACGACGACGGGAGAACGCTGGTGCCTCGTGTCAAGCCCAAGCCAAGGACCTGAATACGGAAGGATCAGATGGACGCTGAAACACGCGGCAGCACGGGCCGGCACCTCCAGGACAAACGAAAACACATTGGGAGAACGATGCAAGCACGGCATACTGTAGTGGTTACTCAGGCCATGTGAGACGGATAGACTTTACCTGGTAAAGTCACCACCGTCATTGCCACTGTCACGGTCTCTGGCTAGAGAACCAAGCACCCAATTTGTCCCAAAGTTCTTAAACGTGTCGTCGTCCAACAGTCTACTATTCCCTCCCAATGCCCACGAGTCCGCCCTACCGCCACAAGAACGCGGGCTCATGGAAAAGATCCTTCTCGATCCGGACCCCCGCGACTCTGGTCGCTCAGCGCAGCGTCTTTGCCCATATAGACGCGACTTTTGACTTGCTCCAGGCAGGTCCTTTTTAAATGACGCGATTTGGGTCGATAACGCCTTTTCACAGCCAAGGTCCCCTGTCCCTGTTATTGCGTCAACCTCCTCGTCGGTTTCATCCTTGCCTTTCACCCCGCCATCCAGATCAGTCGCCGCCGGAACGGGAAAGCGACATGATGGCGATCTCTGCTACTGGTCCCGGCGACTGACCCCGCCACATCAGGTGTCTCATAAGTGCGACGACCAACCGAGCCAGCACGAAAAGTACGGACGGCGACGTAGAGATGTGCGTTGTAGCGGACGTACAGGTATGTCCCGTCCACTCCACCCATTCTGTGCGCATGCATACGCCGTGCGACAGGGCCGACCTCCTCCTGCTCCTGCGGGTGCCTCCAGGCACTCATCGTCCTCGCAATCCCGTGTACCCTCACGCCGCATGTCAAAGATGCCCCTCTTCCTCCCACCCCCCTCCGAAAGCACTTTGTCCGAACCTCCCCCCCGCCAATGTGACATCGACAGAGACCATGACGCGCTGAACATCATATCCATCGACACCTCTTCCTCTTCACGATCACCACCTCCTCTGCGCAGCCCGCGCAAGACCAAGACAGAAGGGAGCTGATGGCCTACGTCCTCGTACCGCCCCTCCCTCCCGGTGCTTTCAAGTCCGACTATATGCCGGTTGAGCAACGGTCCCGCACACGCCAGCGCCAGACAGCCGCCAAGTGGAAAGCGCGGACTGGGAACAATTCGGGCTCGATGGAACCCGTGTACGTGTTGCAAGTTGCGTTTGAGAACAACTGGCCGGGAGCTGGCAGCGCGGGACATAGTGGGAAGATGACGAAGAAGGCGGCAAAGGAGACGGTGGTAGTAGGAGGAAAGTGACAAGTCCAAGATCCCCACGCCCCTCGACGAGGCCTTAGCTGCGGCATTCACACACAACTCAACGAATCCTAACGTGACGGCGTCGGTGTCAGCACTGGCAGCGGGTACCACGCGCCGGTCTGTAAAGGAGACACGCGCTGAGGCTTCAAGTGACAGCGCGAGCGTGGAGGTTGACATTCCGTTGCCGACGAAACCCGCACATGTGCGCAGGTTATGTCGCCGCGTAGAAAGGGGAGACGCCATCCGCGCACGCCGAACAGTCCACGCTGAAAACGACGACGCGTGGTAGACGAGCAGGACCAAGACGACTCCGACGACTCCCAAATCGAGATCTTCGTCGATGCACCACGGGAACAACAGCGCGTACCACTCGCGTACCCAAGTCCAAGCCTCAATCACAATCGTCTGCCCGCCTAGACATAAGCCCCGCCGTTCTACCCAGCAGCATTGCATGTCAACCCCGACCGCCTACACATGTCTATATCTATTCATACCTCCACGCCCGAGTCGACGCCGCACCCGCAGGAGCAGTCTTCACCAATCACGCCCCCAGACGTCAACTCCCTCGCAGGCCTCCCGCTGGCGATCCTTCTAGAACCCCCCCGCATGGAGATCTCGATCCCCCTGCGCGAATTCAGCCACCTGCACCCGTCGCCTGACCCTCCAGATCCCGTGCGCAAATTGCAAGAGACGCAACAGTGATCCGGCAGGGTTTTTGCTATGAGGGGGCCGCGGTTGGCGTGCACGGTCTCCTCGCAACTTCTCCCACTGCCGAACCTACCCCCACCTCGGATAGCGGCGCTTGTGCCACCACCAACTCTGCCCCCGCAACTGCAACCGATCCCGATGATCTGCAGGATGCGAGTTTGGATCTCGACCACGACCTCGATATCTCTATGGACCTCGGGGATGGGCCCGTGGGTGAAGATGAAAGTGCGGATACGTATGCAGTCGTCGTCGGGGACGCGCCCCCGCACTCCCCTTCCCCACTGTTGCGCACCGCGGGCACCCATAACCATCCAGACGGGCCCATGCTCGGCTTTGTGATACCCGAGCATGACGATGTCGACCATAGTCCTGGCGCTAGCGTGGACATAGGCCGCGCTCTCACGAGCCCAAACCAAGGCCTGAGCTTTGATCTTACATCCTCACATCGCGGCGGCGAAGGATCGATCGACTGGTGCGCTGGGAACGTTTTCGCTGGTGCAAGGTGCCAGCACAGACGCAGGCGCCGGCGAGTACGCTGGTAACGGAACAATCGACGCGTGCGTGCTTGGCGGCGGCGGCAACCTCAGCCCTGGAAAGCTCGGAGACGACCTGAGCTCACCGGTTCGTAAATTCGGCGGCGTGCAACCTCCGCGCGCGACGGACGAAGACGACGAAGAGGAAGACGTCATGGGCACGTTGTTTGAGAACACGAGCGACGACGACTTTGTGCCGCCGTCGGAATTGGACATGGGCAAGGGTCGAGCGGTCGTTGTTGACGGCGTCGTCGAGTCGTCTGAGAGCGTTGCTGCTGCCGCTGGTTCGAGGATGCGGAGGAAGAGCTGGCGCAAGGAACTTGCAGACGAAGTTGAGGACGGGCACAATGAGGGCAGCGATGACGGAAAGCTCCTCTGACTATGGTCCACGCGCGCACGCTTTTACAACTGCCCGTCGCAAGAAACGCAGCCCAGCATCGTCGTCATCAGGCGTGCTCCCGTGGGGGCTGACGTTTTGCCATCATTGCAGGCGCAAGACACCCCTGCCCAAGATGCGCTGTACGTTGATCAAGGCGTCGACGGACGACCAATGCAGTAACCTGTTTTGTGACCTCTGTATTGAAAAACGGTACGCCATCCCTTCATATACAGTACATATTTCTGACTCTCTTAGACCGTTAGGTACCCCCAGTTGACGTTTGATCGCTCTGCGGAAGATTCGAGTGTCCAACTTGTTGAAACTATTGCAATTGCTCGCTTTGCTCACGGAAGCGTGGAGAGGCGTACTTCCCCGAGCGTGATGGCGGGTGGCGCTGTTGGATCGCGCGCCAAGGTGGCTCCCATTGCGCCGCGCCGATCCCCGCAAATAAGAGCAAGAGTAGAGAACTGGTATCGGTGCTGCCGCCAGCCAAGCAGCGCTCAACGAAGACAACGACAACGATGGATGCACAGGTTTTTAACACAAGCTGGAGCACGACTGCGGTGTTCACGGTTTCTGGCGAACCTCTCGGCAGTGCGTTCTTGCACGGCAACAAAACGCGCATCGTACCCGTCTCGCAACCCACGGCCTCCCCTGCCGCTGCTGTTACTACCCCCACTGCCTCCCACCACCATCACCGCCAGCCCGATACCCGAACCCGCGCAAGAGGTGGGGGCGGCTCGTCTCCCTTCCGGATCCCGAGGACGACCAGCCGGAGCAGCAGACAAAGAGGAAGGGAAAATCGGTTATGGCGGGCCGGGGACGCCGGGGCAAGCGGATTCGGGGAGTTGATGGTGGCGCGGAGGCGGGGGCGGCGGCAGTCTGAGTCGTTGACGCCGCTGGACGGAGATGGTGATGACGACGAGGATGGAGATCTTTACAAGGGTGGCGATGCGGATGCAGACGATGGGGTCTGGCCGGGTGGTATCTGTACCATCTGGCATCTACTCAGGCGGTAGAGCGGGCTATCGGCGCCGTCCCTCGTCCCGTGCGTTTTCATTCGCACGATTCAGGATCAATGTCTGCACGACACCATTCGACAACGACGATGGCGCTAACGACGCCAGATGCAAAGGCGAACTCTGTCCCTCATCCCGTGCGTTGACATCCGCCCCGTTCATGATCAATGTCTGCACAAAATCACCAGATGACAACGCCTGCCACGCCAGATGCAAGGCGTCCTCTGTCTCTCATCCTGTCACGGTGCGTTGACGTCTCCCCCGAGTTGGATGAAGTGTTGCACAGTCTTGGCACTCCTCGATGACGACGCTAGAAGCAACAGCCTATGGAGGTGCGAGCTTGCATCTGCCCCATTCTCGATCAATAACCGCACCATATCGACGTGACCACCACTTGATGCTTCGTGCAATGGAGTACGGTCTCCCCACGTCATGGCGGCGTTGACATCTACGCCGTGCCCCAGTAGGGTTCGAACAACTTCGAGGTGTCCACCCGCCGCTGCCAAGTGGACTGGAGTCCTGTGGTCGTTGTCTTTCGCATTCGCATCTGCGTCGATGTCTAGTAGCCATTCTACATCCATCAATCCATCTGTCGATGCGGCGGGCAGTAATAGAGTGCGATTTCGGTAACTAGTGTACAGGACTGCGCCATGCTGGTGTAGTAGCTCTGCAAATGGTTGTACAATGCTGCCGCCAGCGGACTCTTAGTAAGACCAACCCTAGCATTTACATGCTGTGATATTCGACGATGAGATGTTTCGTTAGGTCACGAAACCCGCACAACGCGGCGTAATTAGGCATAACAGCGCATAGGCTTCGCTGGATGAAGTAGATTCCGGGGGCAGTTTATTAAAGTCTTATGGTTTGGTAGGATCAAAAAAATGTTGCATTCCATCGTCTACAGCTAACGATACATTCTCGAATTGGGTTTGGTCCGGTCCACCCAGTGCTCAGCGGCATATTCGGTTAGAGGGGAGCTACTGTACTTTCGACCCTGTCACTGTAATCTGCCAAGCAACCCTAAGCGATGACCGTGTGGGCTAGCTCGAGAAGGATATGAGACCGGGAAATGTCTGCTGTTAGGTTGGCAAACCGATCCGAAGTCAAGAACTCCTTCACCGAGAAATGTGCGAATTGTACAATGCGAGTCTTCAAAGAGTCGTCGTAGACGACCACGATCAGGCTCGAGTACGTAGATAGGACACCTTGCGTCATCCCATTGCCAATCATCCTTTACCCCTTCCTTAGCCCCATCGAACTCGAGCGCAAGAACTTCTGCGAGCTCATCGACAAGAAGTGGCCGAGTAGCAACAGTGAGAAATTGTAGCTTGTTCTGGGTTGACCTTCCCGATTTCCCTCAACATCCGCTCGTAAGTCTCATCCAGAGATTTAGGTAGTTCTCTAAGGACGCGCTGGACGATCTGTGGAAGGAAATTTCGCAACATTTTGAGCGCGCAGAAGACCCAGCGGAACCTGTTAAATACCATCAACCGACGTCATAATATGCTCTTACACTTCGTCGGCTCTTTCTGAGGGCGTCTCAATCACATGTTCTTTGTCTTCTCCCCTCCATCTCTTCATGATTTTACCCGACCCAGAGTAGACCACAAATCTAACGTAAGAAGCGATGTCCTTCGTCTGCCCGCCTTCGTCCTGAAGAGAAACTGTCTGAGACGCGAGTGACTCGAGTGCATCGCAGATGTCGGCCTCCGGGCGACTCGTAACACAGATATGGGGATTAGAAGGTCGAAGGCCGACAAGGTCGTTCACGAGATCAAGGACTTGTTCGCGGGCGGATGGAACATCGGAGGTGTCGGGACACTCATCAAGGGCATCTATAATAAGATAAACTGGGCCATGATTTGGAAGCGCGAGCATCTCCCTAAGGCACTGATTTAAAGCTTTGTCGCTAGGCTGACGCGCGCCGTTGTCGTGTCTTGTAGAGACGGGAGAGTATGTCGCAAAAGGCGTTGGAACGAGTGAAGTGTTGGATGAGGAGTGGCGGGAGAAGGTTGCGGGGGGCTTGCTTGTCGACATCTTTGAAAGTCAAAATAAAAATACGCCATCGATCCGGATCCAGCCTCGCACAGGGTCGTGAGATCGTTGATGTTTGCGGACCTACTCGACAATCATAAGTTTCGCAATACTGCAAGATTTGAGGAGCGACGAACCATAGGACGCTCTTCCCAGAGCCCGCTGCGAAACGTGGGGTCCATAAGATCACCGAAGAGGCGAAGCCACAGGGAAAAGAAACGTACGTTTTCCGTGAATCCACAGCAGGGAACCAGTCGCCTTCCAGCTTTCGAATTGGTTACTTTCAGAGAAACATTCCGCGGTTCCCTGATGTTAACGATCACCGGCGATATTGTGATTCGTGGACGGATCTGGTGGAGATTGCCATTCTTAAGGCTGTCCCGTAATTGATTCCCTGTGACCGTGTTAGATACTCGGCTGTCAGCGCTGATAACGAACGCTTCACGTTGTCCACGTCGTCCGCCGTTTGTCGGAGATTTGATTTCACTTCCGTCGCGTCGATCCCCATCACTTTGTTATCGATCTTGTGCGTCACCTTCACAAGCTGCACACTCGCCATTGCAACCTCTTCGTTTGTCAGTTTATCGAGCTTCCTCAGCCCATCCTCCAGATCCGTCCGCAGCCACCTTCTGGACAAATGTTTCTGAACTGATATTAGCACCGACCAGCGAAGTAGGTGGTCGGAGTCACTCGCTCGACTCTGTTCCATTTCCTTTGTGGCTGTCGCAAGGATATCCAGGACCTCGACTGTGATTTCCATTTTTTCCGTCATCGCTCGAGTCAGCGGGACCTCGGTATAACTGTCGAGCCGGACGAAGAAACTTTCGATGCGTCCGAAGATGTCGACGAGGATGTCTTGGCTCGCGGTGACATCTTCAGCTGCCTAAGAACGCTCAACATCCGAAGTACCAGCACGTGGCACAAGGGAAGAAACAAGGTAACTCACCAAGAGGAGAAAACCGACGCCAGCGAAAACTATCTTGGCAGGCGCGAATACCTGGCGAATGTCAATGACTTCAGAGAGTGTTCACCGACAGACGAGTGGATATTTACCAAAGCGACACCTTCGCTGAGCGTCCCAGAGAAGACATAAAGAACGTTGATGGTCGGAATGAGCCATTTCTTCAACCTGTCATCGCCAGCAGTCCGAGAGGGATCAACCTGGGAGGCCTGAAACACGGCCAGAATGGCAGCGGGAGAATTGCATGTTCCAGTTATCTGAAAAGATCGTGTTTCTTAAGATCGGTCTTGGTCTTTTTATTGTACGACTTGAGAGCAGCGTCGAAGATGCGTTCGATATTGGAAGAGGACTCCTCGGAGGGTGGAGTTGCGGGTGCCCGAGGCATGGAAACGGGAGCGGGAGGTTGAGCCATGTGGAGTAACTTATGCAAATAGAGACGCGCGCGGTAACACGGGCCGGAGCGCCTTCCTTCAAGTTGGTTTCTTCATTTCCCTCGATGAAACCACTTCTACCATGCAAGGACGATCTCATACAACCGTGGCTACACTGAGGCCCGTGGGGTGTTGATATACTTCAATGGTAAAGTAGTGGTAAAGTCCTTACCGTCACGGTAATTGCCGCTGTCGACTGGGGCAGGCTAATCCCACGACCCAAATGCTCCCTCCTAATGCCCACGAACCCGCCCTATGGACGCACCCTCGATCGAGATGACCCCGCCCGGTAGCTCTGGTCGCCCAACGACGCGTAACTGTTGAACCCAAACGCGACTTTTGACTTGCCCCAGGCAGGTCTTTTTTTCACATAACGCGATTTGGGTCAATAACGGCTTTTTTCAACAGCCAAGGTTCCCCTGTCCCCGTCGTCGCGTCAGCCTCCTCGTCAGTCTCACCCTCACCCTCGCCTCTCGCTCCGCCGTCCGGATCGTCGCCACTGGAACGGTAAAGCAACATGACGGCGATCCCCGTCACTGGTCCCGGCGCCCCCGCGCCGGTGTCGACGGTCAAACAGACCCAGCACGAAAAGGCACGGACAACGACGTCGAGATGCGCGATCGTGACTTAGAGGTGTGTCTATTCCCTTCCGTCCTTTCTATGCACATACATACGCCGTGCGAGAGAGTCAGCCCTCTCCTGTTCCTGCGGGTCCCTCCAGGCGCTCCACGTCCTCGTAATCCCGTGTACCCTCACGCCGCATGGCAAAGACGCCCCTCTTCCTCCCCTCCCCCTCCTCCGAAGGCACTTCGTCTGAGCCTCCCATCCGCCAACGTGACAAAGATAGGGACCACGATCTGCTGGACATCATATCCATCGACTCCTCCTCCTCACGACGACGACCTCCTCGGCGCAGCCCGCGCAAGGCCAAGAAGCAGAGTGGACAGGAGCAGCTGATGGCGTACGTCCTCGTACCGCCCCTCCCGCCCGGCGCACGCAAGTCAGACTATATGCCGGTTCAGAAACGGTCCCGCACACGCCAGCGCCAGACAGCAGTCAGGGGAAAGCGCGGGCAGGGGACAATGCGGCCTCGAAGGAACTCGTGCATGCTGCAAGTTGCATTCGAGAACAACTGGCCCGGAGCTGGCAGCACGGGACCTAGTGGGCAGAAGACGAAGAAGGCGGCAAAAGAGACGGTGGTAGTGGCGGACGATGAGGACGACGAAGATGAAGAAAGTGACAAGTCCAAGATCCCCACGCCCCTCGACGAGGCATTAGCTGCGGCATTCACACTCGACTCAACAAATCCTGACGTGGTGGCGTCGGCGTCAGCACCGGCAGCGACTACTACGCGCCGGTCGGCAAAGGAGACACGCGCTGAGGCTTCAAATGGCAGCGCAAGCGTGGAGGTTGTGCATTCCGTTGCCGACGAAACGCGCTCGTACGCACGCGCGTGCGCAGGCTGTGTCGCCGCGTAGAAAGGGGAAACGTCATCTGCACACGCCGACCACCAGTCCACGCAGACAACGACCAACGACGACGCGTGGTAGATGAGCAGCACCAAGACGACTCTGACGACTCCGAAATTGAGATCATCGTCGATGCGCCGAGCAAACAACGGCGCGTACCCAAGGCCCAGCCGCAGTCACACCCGCCTGCCCGACCACAGCCTAGACGTAAGCCCCGCCGTTCTACCCAGCAGCATCGCACGTCAACCCCTCCCGTCATACACACGCCTATATCTGTTCACATGTCCACACCAGAGTCGACGCCTCCCCCGCAGGAGCAATCCTCGCCCATCACACCCCCAGACGTAAACTCGCTCGCAGGCCTCTCGCTGACCATCCTGCCCGAACCTGCACGCACTGAGATCGCGATCCCCCCACGTGCTCTCAGTCACCTGCACTCATCGCCCGATCCTCCAGATCCCGTGCGCAAATAGCAAGAGACGCAACAGTACGCGATCCGGCAGGGTTTTGCTATGAGGGAGCCGCGGTCAGCGCGCACGGTCTCCTCGCAACCTCTCCCGCTGCTGAACCTTCCCCCGTCTCGGATAGCGGCGCTTGTTTCATCATCACCAACTCTGCCTCCGCAACCAATCCCGATCCCGATGATCTGCAGGACGCGAGTCTGGATCTCGACCTCGACCCCCACGTCTCTATGGACCTCGAGGCCGGGCCCGCGGACGCGCATGGGGTCGAAGACGATGTCGTGCCTCCCCCCGCCGCCACTGCTGCGCACCGCGGGTACCCATGACCATCCAGACGGGCCCATGCCCGGCTTTGTGATACCCGAGCACGACGGTGTCGACCATAGCCCTGGCGCTAGCGTGGACGTAGGCCGCGCTCTCACAAGCCCAACGCAAGGCCCGAGCTTGATCTTGCCTCCCCGAATCGCGGCGGCGAAGGATCGATCGACTGGCGCGCCGGGAACGTTTTCGGTGGTGCAGGTGCCAGTACGGACACAGGTGCCGGCGAATACGCTGGTAACGGGACGATCGACCCGTCCGTACTTGGCGGCGGCGGCAACCTCAGTCCTGAAAGGCTCGGAGACGACCCGAGCTCGCCGGTTCGTGGATTCGGCGGCGGCGTGCAACCCTCGGGCGCGACGGACGAAGACAACGAGGAAGAGGAGGACGTCATGGGCATGTTGTATGAGAACACGAGCGACGACGATTCTATGCCGCCGTCGGGATTGGGAAAGGGCAAGGGTCGAGCGGTCGTTGTGGACGGCGTCGTCGAGTTATCGGAGAGCGTTGCTGCTGCCGCTGGTTCGAGGATGCGCAGGAAGAGCTGGCGCAAGGAACTTGCAGACGAAGCTGAGGTCGGGCACAACGACGACAGCGATAACGAAGGCGATGATGACGATGGTCCGCGCGCGCACGCAATACCTGTTTTTACAAATGCCCGTCGCAAGAATCGCACCCCGGCATCGTCGTCATCAGGCGTGCTCGCAGGAGGGCTAACGTTCTGCCACCATTGTAGAAGCACGACACGCCGACCCAAGATGCGTTGTACGTTGATCAAGGCATCGACGGAAATGCGATGGCCGCAACCTATTTTGCGATCGCTGCATCGAGAAACGGTAAGCCCTGCATCCATTCCTTCGTATGCAGTACATATTTCTGACTCTTGGAGCGTAGGTACCCCCAGTTGACGTTCGATCGCTCCGCGGAAGACTTCGAGTGTCCGGCTTGTCGCAGCTATTGTAACTGCTCGCTTTGCTCGCGGAAGCGCGGAGAGGCGTACATCCCCGAACGTAATGGCGGGTGGCGCAGTTGGATCGCGCGCCAAGGTGGCTCCCATAGCGCCGCGCCGACCCCCGCAAAGAAGAGCAAGAGCAACAATCTCGGGACGACGCCGGCAGCAACGAAGACGACGAAGAAACCTGCGATAATGGCGACGACGACAACGACAGACGCAGAAGTCTTTGACGGGAGCTGGAGCGCGACGGCAGTGTTCACGGTATCTGGCGAGCCGCTCGGCAGTGCGTTCTTGCAAACCAACAAAGCGCGCATCGTGCCCGTCTCCCAACCCACGGCCTCCCCTGCCACTGCTACTACCACCCCCAGTGCGCCCGCGAGTTTTACCTCCAGCCCGATAGCCGAACCCACGCAGGAACAACAGCAATCGCAAAGACGCCAGCATGGGTTTATTGGGAAACCGCGCAAGACGTGGGGGCGGCTCGTGTCCCTTCCGGATCCCGACCACGACCAGCTGGAGCAGCAGAAGAAAAAGACGAAGGGGAAAGGGGAAGGGGAAGATGGCGGGCCGGGGACGCCGGGGTAAGCGGATTCGGCTCTTTGTCGGGAACTTAGAGCCGTTGTTGGTGGCGCGGAGGCGGCGACGGCGACGGTCTGCATCGTTGACGCCGTTGGACGACGATGACGACGGTGATGAAGATGGAAATCCTGGTGAGGGCGGCGATGCTGATGCGGACGCAGATGCAGACGACGGGATCTGGCCCGGGGAGTATGTGGTATCTGTACCGTCTGCTCAGACGGAGGAGACGGCGACGAGGATCACGCCGGAGGAGGTGGAGCGTGCTATCGGTGCTGCGTTCGCCATTGGCGGCTCGGCACAGTCGTCGTCGTCGTCAATGTGATAAAATCAAAATGAGTCGGTTCGTAGGTGCCAGTGGTAGAATTAACAAAGCGACTATAATTACCTGTATATCCATTTTGGTTTTCTGGCTCCCTCGGTTAAAATACCTTATATCGCCTTAGTTGTTATGTACATCATAACGGTCTGCATGTTCCCAAAAATGAGCGGAGACTCTGGAAGTAAATAGATGATGCGCCGCGTACCTTCCTCGTGCGCCGCCATCAGTGCGGATACGGCCTTCGCTTCCGACCCTCGTCGACACGCTCCCGGGACCGACCCGGTTGTGACTTTGCCTCGTAGCATTGGAGCAAACTTCTAGCCTGTTCATGCCATGAAATGCGATCTCAGACAAATTGAGAGCACGCTTTGGGAAAGCTCAAAGTCGGCCTTACAGCACGAGTCCATATTTATATAGCATCAAGAAAGCTAATCGATATCAACGGGTGTCTGGCCCGGAATCGATAAATGGGTAGGTAGTACAGTGGTAATGCTATAAATGGCCCGGAGTGCTACATTCTATTCTGTTTGACACGGGCACGATGTTCTAATAACAACTGTGCCATCTCTGAATCGCGATATCTTCCTGACGAAGCAAGCTGAAACGGAGTCCGAGTTTCATCATCCACTGCATCTATGTCTGCACCGTTTTTAAGTAGCAGGCGTAAGAGATTGGTATCAGCCCAACGTGATGGCCGGCCAAAAAACAGGTGCAAAGGTGTCTTGTGGCTCCGATCGCATGCATTGACATCTGCCCCGTTCAGGATCAATATCTGTACAACATCATTCGACCACGAACACGACGACGCCAGATGCAAAGGTGTCTTGTGGCTCTGATCGCGTGCGTTGACATCTGCCCCGTTCAGGATCAATGTCTGTACAACATCATTCGACGACGACTCCGACACCGCCAGATGCAAAGGTGTAGAGTGGCTCTGATCGCGTGCGTTGACATCTGCCCCGTTCAGGATCAATGTCTGTACAACACCATTCGACGCCCGCGACGACGCCAGATGCAAAGGTGTAGAGTGGCTCTGATCGCGTGCGTTGACATCTGCCCCGCTCAGGATCAATGTCTGTACAACATCATTCGACGCCCGCGACGACGCCAGATGCAAAGGTGTCGAGTGGCTCTGATCGCGTGCGTTGACATCTGCCCCGTGCAGGATCAATGTCTGTACAACACCATTCGACGACGACGACGACGACGACGACGACGCCAGATGCAAAGGTGTCGAGTGGCTCTGATCGCGTGCGTTGACATCTGCCCCGTTCAGGATCAATGCCTGTACAACATCATTCAACAACGACCACCGCTGCGACAACGCCAGATGCAAAGGTGTCGAGTGGCTCTGATCGCGCGCGTTGACATCTGCCCCGTTCAGGATCAATGTCTGTACAACATCATTCAACAACGACCACCGCTGCGACAACGCCAGATGCAAAGGTGTCGAGTGGCTCTGATCGCGTGCGTTGACATCTGCCCCGTTCAGGATCAATGTCTGTACAACATCATTCGACGACGACCCCGACACCGCCAGATGCAAAGGTGTAGAGTGGCTCTGATCGCGTGCGTTGACATCTGCCCCGTTCAGGATCAATGTCTGTACAACATCATTCGACGCCCGCGACGACGCCAGATGCAAAGGTGTCTTGTGGCTCTGATCGCGTGCGTTGACATCTGCCCCGTTGAGGATCAATGCCTGTACAACATCATTCGACGACGACGACGACGACGACGCCAGATGCAAAGGTGTCGAGTGGCGATGATCGCGTGCGTTGACACCTGCCCCGTTCTGTATCAATAACCGCACGATATTGACGTGACAAGTTTCTGATGTTTCATGCAACGGAGTACGGTTGTCCTTTGTAGCGACGTTGACATCTACACCGTGTCCTAGTAGGGTTCGAACAACTTCCAGATGTCCATTCGCCGCTGCCAAGTGGAGTGGAGTCGTATGATCGTCTAGTTGCGCATTCGCATTCGCGCCGATACTGAGTAGCCATTGTGCGACATCCATCGACCCGTCCTTCGATGCGGCGTGCAGTAGAGTATGACTTCGGTGACTAATATGGAGGTCCGCGTCATGCTGGTGTAGTAACTCTGCAACTTGAATGTGTTTGTTGCTCAGTGCTGCCGCCAGCGGACTCCTGTTAAGACCAACCCTAGCATTTACATGCTGCGGATATTCGACGATGAGATGCTTCGTTAGGTCATGAAATCCGCACAGCGCGGCGTAGTATAGGCACAACGAAGCATAGTATTCGTTCGGTGAATTGGGTTCCGGGGAAAGATCAGAGTCGTCGTTCGAGCGCCGACCATCCCCTACGAAAGAACGCCATGGTCTGTCGATGTCAAACGACTCGAGCCATGCCGGGAAATATGGTTTTGTAGGATCAAAGAGGCTTCTCATCCCATCTTCTACATGTAACGATACACTCTCAAATTGAGCATGGTCTACCCAGTGATGAGCGGCATAGTCAGATAGAGGAGAGCCACTTTCGGCCATATCATTGCAATTGGATCGAAGAAGAATCGCCAAGCAAGCTTGGACAATGACCGCGTGCGCTGGCTCGGGACGGATATGAAACCGAGAAATGTCTGCTGCTAGGTTGGCAAACCGATCCGAAGTCAAGAACTCCTTCACCGAAAATGTGCGAATTGTACGACGCGAGTCCACGAATCCTCGTCATCGACGACGATGATCAAGCTCGAGCACGTCGACAGGACACCTTGTTGCTCGTCATCCCATCGCCAATCTGAGTTCAGCACCGGTATCCCTCCCTTGGTGCTATCAAAGTCGAGCGCAAGAACTTCCGCGAGTTCATCAACACGAAGTGGCCGAGCCGCAACGGTGAGACATTGTAACAGTCGGTAAGCTTGATCTGGGTTGACCTTCCCGATCTCCCTCAATATCCGCTCGTATGTCTCGTCTAATGAGTTGGGCAGCTCTCTGAGGACGCGCTGGACATTCTGTGGAAGACACTTTTGCAATACTTCGAGCTGACAAAAGACCCATCGGAACCTATTAAACACCATCAACCAAAGTCATAATCGCCCATATATGTTCTTACATTCCGTCGGCTCTCTCTGAGAGCGTCTCAATCACAAGTTCTTTGTCTTCTTCCCTCCATCTCCGCATAAATATGCTCGACTCAGAGTAGACCACAGATCTAACGTAGGAGGAGATATCCTTCTTCTGTCCTCGTTCATCCTGAAGGGAAACTGTCTGAGACGCGAGTGATTCGAGTGCATCGCGGATGTCGGCTTCCGGGCGACTCGTGACAGCGATATGGAGATTAGAAAGTCGAAGGCTGACGAGGTCCTTTAAGAGGTCAAGGACCTGTTTGCGGACGGATGGGACACCAGACGTGTCGGGACACTCATCAAGGGCATCTAAGATAAGATAAACTGGGCCTTGATTCGGAAGCGTGAGCATCTCCTTAAGGCACTGGGTTAAAGCTTTGTCGCTAGGCTGACGTGCGCCCTTGTCGTGGGTCTCGTAGAGACGAGAGAGTACGTCACAAAAGGCATTGGAATGTGTAGAGAGTTGGATGAGGAGTGACGGAAGAAGGTTGCGGCGGGCTTGCTTGTCGAGATCTCGAAAGTCAAAATAAAAATACGCCATCGAAGCCGATCCGGCCTCGCACATGGTTGTGATGTCGTTGATGATTGCGGAGCTACTCGACGATTAGAAGCTTTAACACTGCAATATTTGAGGGGCGACGAACCATAGGACGCTCTTCCCGGAACCCGCTGCGAAACGTGGGGTCCATAAGATCACCGAAGAGGCGAGGCCACGGGTAAAAGAAACGTACGTTTCCCATGAATCCACAGTAGGGAACCAGTCAACTTCCAGTTCTCGAATTGGCTGCTTTCAAAGAACCACTCGGCGGTTCCCTCATGTTGACGATCACCGGCGATGTTGTGATTCGTGGACGGATCCGGTGGAGATTGCCATTTCCTAAGGCATTCCCGTAATTGGCTCTCTGTGATCGTGTTAAATCCTCGGTTGTCAGCGAAGACGGGACTGATTACGAACGTTTCACGTCGTCTATTCGGTCCGTCGTCTGTTGAACGATTAATTTCACTTCCGTCGCGTCTAGATGATAGAAGTTAGTGGTGACGCTGAGTTGCCAAACAGACTTCGCCCACCTTCAGTTATTGTTTGCACCTTATCGTCAATCGCTTTGACATTGTCGTTGACAAGCTGCACTTTCTCGTCGACACCCTTCACGCCGTCGCCAACCGCCGTCACTTTGTTATCGACAGTGTGCGTGACCTTCAGATTCTGCACACTCGCCATCGCAACCTCTTCGTTTGTCAGTTTGTCGAGCTTCTTCATCCCATCCTCCAGATCCGTCCGCCCCGCCACCTTCTTGAGAAATTTCTCTGAACTGGTATTAGCATCGATCAACGTAAGGCGATGGTCGGACTTACTCGCTTGACTCTGTCCCATTTCCTTTGTGGCTGTCGCAAGGATACCCAAGATCTCAACGGTGATTTCCACCATTTTGTCCGTCATTGCCGGAGTCAGCGGGACCTCGGTATATATCTCGAGTCGGACGAAGAAGCTTTCGATGCGTCCGAAGATGTCGACGAGGATGTCTTGGCTCGCGGTAACATCTTTTGCTGCCTAAGAACGCTCAGCACCAGAAGTGCCCGCACGAGGGAAGAAACGAGGCAACTTACCAAGAGGAGAACACCAACGCCAGCAAACACTAGCTTGGCAGGTGAGAATACCTGGCGAATTGACATCAGAGCGTGTTCACTGACAGAAGAGTCGATATTTACTAAACCGACGCCTTCGCCTAGCGCCCCAGAGAAAGCATAAAGGACGTTAATGGTGGGAAGAAGCCATTTTTTCAACCTGTCATCGCTGGCAGTCGGAGAGAAATCAAATCGGGCTGCTTGAAAGACGGCGAGAATGGCAGCGGGAGAATCGCATGCCTCCAGTTGTTTGAAGAGATCGTGGTTCTTAAGATCGTTCTTGGTCTTTTTCTTGTACGACTTTAGAGCGGCGTCAAAGATACTTTCAATATTGGAAGAGGACTCGGAAGGAGTAGTTGCGGGAGCCTGGAGCATAGAAACGGTAGTGGGAGGTTGAGTCATGTTGGAGGTGTGTAACAGTCCAGACGACGACGGGAGAATGCTGGTGCCAAGCCCAAGCCAAGGACCTGAATACGGAAGAATCAGATAGACGCCGAAACACGCGGCAACCCGGGCCCATATCCTCTGATAACCCATGGCTGATCCATCCACGAAAATCCGTTTGTAGGCTGTAGAATATATCTCAAAACCAATAACCCCCCATAACCCATGGCGCAGATCGTCCACGGAGGGTATGGGTTAAGAGGGGTTCAACTGTACACACATCGGGAGAACGCAAGCACGGACATACAGTAGTGGTTACCGGTTACTGGTAAAGTCACCATCATTGCCACTGTCTGTCACCCTCGGTCTCTTCCGGATCCGGGGTACGACTGGCCGTAGAAGACCGTGTCGTCATCCAACAGTCTACTACTATTCCCTCCCAATGCCCGCCTATCGCCACAAGAACGCGGGCTCATGGCAAAGATCACCCTTGATATCCTGCCCCGTGACTCTGGTCGCTCAGCGCAGCATCTTTGCCCATATAGACGCGACTTTTGACTTGCTCCAGGCAGGCCCTTTTTTACACGACGCGATTTGGGTCGATAACGCCTTTTCACAGCCAAGGTCCCCTGTCCCTGTCATTGCGTCGACCTCCTCGTCGGTTTCATCCTTGCCTTTCACCCCACCATCCCGATCGTCGCCGCCGAAACGGGAAAGCAACATGATGGCGATCTTTGCTACTGGTCCCGGTGACGACCCCGCCACGCCGGTGTCTCATAAGACGACGACCAACCGAGCCAGCACGAAGAAGTACGGACGGCGACGTAGAGATGCGCATTGTAGCGGACGTACGGGTATGTCCCGTCCACTTCGCCCATTCTGTGCGCATGCATACGCCGCGCGACAGGGCCAACCTCCTCCTGCTCCTGCGGGTGCCTCCAGGCGCTCCTCGTCCTCGCAATCCCGTGTACCCTCACGCCGCGTGTCAAAGATGCCCCTCTTCCTCCCACCCCCCTTCGAAAGCACTTCGTCCGAACCTCCCCCCCGCCAATGTGACAGAGACAGAGACCATGACGCGCTGAACATCATATCCATCGACTCCTCTTCCTCCTCTTCACGATCACCACCTCCTCGGCGCAGCCCGCGCAAGATCAAGAAACAGAGGGGACAGGTGCGGCTGATGGCCTACGTCCTAGTACCGCTCCTCCCTCCAGGCGCCCGCAAGTCAGACTATATGCCGGTTAAGCAACGGTCCCGCACACGCCAGCGCCAGACAGCCGCCAAGTGGAAAGCGCGGGCAGGGGTCAATTCGGGCTCGATGGAACTCGTGTACGTGTTGCAAGTTGCGTTTAAGAACAACTAGCCGGGAGCTGGCAGCATGGGACCTAGTGGGAAGAAGACGAAGAAGGCGGACAATGAGGATGACGAAGAGGAGGAAAGTGAAAAGTCCACGATCCCCACGCCCCTCGACTAGGCGTTAGCTGCGGCATTCACACTCAACTCAACTCAACCTAACGTGACGGCGTCGGCGTCAGCACCGGCAGCGACTACTACGCGCCGATCGGCAAAGGAGACACGCGCTGAAGCTTCAAGTGATAGCACGAGCGTAGATGTTGTCATCCCGTTGCCGACGAAACGCACGCACGTACGCAGGGTGTGTCGCCGCGTAGAAAGGGGAGACGCCGTCCGCACACGCCGAACAGTCCACGCAGAAAACGACGACGCGCGGTAGACGAGCAGGACCATGACGACTCTGACGACTCCAAAATCGAGATCATCGTCGATGCACCGCGGGAACAACAGCGCGTACCCAAGTCCAAGCCTCAATCACAACCGTCTGCCTGACTGCAGCTTATACATGAGCCCCGCCGTTCTACCCAGCAGCATCGCACGTCAACCCCGACTGCCATACACACATCTATATCTATTCACACGTCCACGCCCGAGTCGACGCCGCCCCCGCAGGAGCACTCTTCACCAATCACGCCCCCAGACATCAACTCCCTCGCAGGCCTCCCACTGGCGATCCTGCCCGATCCTGCCCGCACGGAGATCGCGATCCCCCCGCACGCACTCAGCCACCTGCACTCGTCGCCCGATCCTCCAGATCCCTTGCGCAAATTGCGAGAGACGCAACAGTACGCGATCCGGCAGGGTTTGTGCTATGAGGGGGCCGCGGTTGACGTGCACGGTCTCCTCGCAACTTCTCCCGCCGCCGAACCTACCCCCCACCTCGGACAGCGGCGCTTGTGCCACCACCACCGACTCTGCCCCCGCAACTGCAACCGATCCCGATGATCTGCAGGATGCGAGTTTGGATCTCGACCTTGACCCCGATATCTCTATGGACCTCAGGGATGGGCCCGTGCCCGCGGGTGAAGATGAAAGTGCAGGTATGCATGCTGTCGTCGTCGGCGACGTGCCCCCGCACTCCCCTCCCCCACTGTTGCGCACCGCGGGCACCCATAACCATCCAGACGGGCCCATGCTCGGCTCTGTAATACCCGAGCATGATGATGTCGACCATAGCCCTGGTGCTAACGCGGACGTAGGCCGCGCTCTCACGAGCCCAAGCCAGGGCCTGTGCTTTGATCTTACTTCCTCAAATCGCGGCGGCGAAGGATCGATCGACTGGTGCGCTAGGAACGTTTTTGGTGGTTCAAGGTGCCAGCACAGACACAGGCGCCGGCGACTACGCTGGTAACGGAACAATGGACGCTTCCGTGCTTGGCGGGGCCGGCCACCTCAGCCCTGGAATGCTCGGAGACGACCCGAGCTCGCCGGTTCGTGGATTCGGCGGCGTACAACCTCCGCGCGCGACGGACGAAGAGGACGAAGAGGACGAGGAAGACGTCATGGGCACGTTGTTTGAGAACACGAGCGACGACGACTTTGTGCCGCCGTCGGGATTGGGCAAGGGCAAGGATCGAGCGGTCGTTGTTGACGGCGTCTTCGAGTCATCTGAGAGCGTTGCTGCTGCCGCTGGATCGAGGATGCGGAGGAAGAGCTGGTGCAAGGAACTTGCAGACGAAGTTGAGGATGGGCACAATGAGGGCAGCGATGACGAAAGCTCCTCCGACTATGGTCCACGCGCGCACGCAATATCTGCGCCTGTTTTTACAAATGCCCGTCGCAAGAAACGCAGCCCAGCATCGTCATCATCAGGCGTGCTCCCGTGGGGGCTGACATTCTGCCATCATTGCAGGCGCAAGACACCGCCGCCCAAGATGCGCTGTACGTTGATCAAGGCATCGACGGACGAGCAATGCAGTAACCTGTTTTGTGACCTCTGTATAGAAAAACGGTACGCCATCCCTTCATATACATACTTCTGACTCACTTGGACCGTTAGGTACCCCCAGTTGACGTTCGATCGCTCTGCAGAAGACTTCGAGTGTCTGGCTTGTTGAAACTATTGCGCTCTGCTCACGGAAGCGCAGAGAGGCGTACATCCCCGAACGTGATGGCGGGTGGCGCTGTTGGATCACGCGCTAAGGTGGCTCATCGCGCCGCACCGATCCCCGCAAATAAGAGCAAGAGTAGAGAACCGGTATCGGTGCTACCGCCAGCCAAGGAGCGCCTCAACGAAGACAACGACAACGACGGATGCACAGGTTTTTAACGCGAGCTGGAGCGCGACCGCAGTGTTCACGGTTTCTGGCGAGCCTCTCGGCAGTGTGTTTTTGCACGGCAACAAAACGCGCATCGTACCCGTCTCGCAACCCACGGCCCCCCCTGCCGCTGCTGTTACTACCCCCACTGCCTCCCCCCACCATCACCGCCAGCCCGATACCCGAACCCGCGCAAGAGGTGGGGGTGGCTCGTGTCCCTTCCGGATCCCGAGGACGACCAGCCGGAGCAGCAGACAAAGAGGAAGGGAAAATCGGTTATGGCCGGCCGGGGACCCGGAGCAAGCGGATCGGGGAACCTAGAGCCGTTGATGGTGGCGCGGAAGCGGAGGCGGCGGCAGTCTGAGTCGTTGACGCCGCTGGAATGGCGATGACGACGAGGATGGAGACCATAACGAGGGCGGCGATGCGGATGCAGACGATGGGGTCTGGCCGGGTGGTACGTAGAGCGGGCTATCGGCGCCGTCCCTCGCGTGCGTTTGTCATTCGCACCATTCGGGATCAATGTCTGCACGACATCATCCGGCCACGATGACGCCAGATGCAAAGGCGTCCTCCGTCCCTCATCCCGTGCGCTGACTTCCGCACCATTCAAAATCAATGTCCGCACAGCCCCGTCTTTCGACGACGACGACGACGTCAGATGCGTTGACATCCGCCCCGTTCAGGATCAATGTCTGCACGACACCATTCGACAACGACGATGGCGCTAACGACGCCAGATGCAAAGGCAAACTCTGTCCCTCATCCCGTGCGTTGACATCCGCCCCGTTCATGATCAATGTCTGCACAACATCACCAGAGCGACGCCATATGCAAAGGCGTCCTCTGTCTCTCATCCCGTGCGTTGACGTCTCCCCCGAGTTGGATGAAGTGTTGCACGGTCTTGGCACTCCTCGATGATGACGCTATCATAGAAGCAACAGCCTATGGAGGTGCGAGCTTGCATCTGCCCCATTTTCGATCAATAACCGCACCATATCGACGTGACCACCACTTGATGCTTCGTGCAATGGAGTACGTCTCCCCATGTCATGGCGGCGTTGACATCTACGCCGTGCCCCAGTAGGGTTCGAACAACTTCGAGGTGTCCACCCGCCGCTGCCAAGTAGAGTGGAGTCCTGTGGTCGTCGTCTTTCTCGTTCGCATCTGCGTCGATGTGTAGTAGCCATTCTACATCCATCAATCCATCTGTCGATGCGGCGTGCAGGAATAGAGTGCGATTTCGGTAACTAGTATACAGGACTGCGCCATGCTGGTGTAGTAGCTCTGCAAATCGAATATGTTGGTTATACAATGCTGCCGGCAGCGGACTCTTAGTAAGACCAACCCTAGCATTTACATGCTGTGGATATTCGACGATGAGATGTTTCGTTAGGTCACGAAATCCGCACAACGCGGCGTAATATACTAGTGTGGTCGTACCTATGCAAAAATCGACTTTTCATTTTCTGTAGCTTCAACAACACATCGTAGCTACTTCATATTGTACATACCAGTAGAAGAATGGATATACTATTCAATGGCGATTTTTGCTTATTTTTATTTTGGCCCCTAGAGAGCACGACTGACTTCACCCCCCAATGCAAATTTGATCGCCCACTGGCCCCTCAAGGTGAGATTACCTTCTACAACTCTATCGCATGTACGATATCACCCCAAATTTATCATGGGTATTCTCACTGGTCTCTTCTAACACTCTATTCCAACAGATCTGTGTGGCATTTAGCAAGATCGTTGGGATCTGGTGGTCTGGGCCTTTACTTTTTACGACTCCCCTCTCTTCCTTGTTGCACTGTAGTCGAAATTCTCAATACATTTTTATTTTTTGTTATGATCTCATATCTACAGATCCTACTTTACCTACTGTATTTTTTTTGGGCAAAAAGGAACACAGGAAAAGGGTGATCTGAGGCCATTTTAAAATTTGCATCCTCGTGACCATTTGCATCCACCTGACAACACTAGTAGGCATAACGGTGCATAGGCTTCGCTGGATGAAGTAGATTCCGGGGGCAGTTTATTAAAGTCTTCTATGCCATTCCACTGTACCATAGAATGACATCGGCCATCGATGTTAAACGACTTGAGCCATGCTGTGAAATATGATTTGGTAGGATCAAAAAAAATGTCGCATTCCATCGTCTACAGCTAACGATACATTCTCGAATTGGGTATGGTCCGGTCCACCCAGTGCTCAGCGGCATATTCGGTTAGAAGGGAGCTACTTTCGACCCTGTCACTGTAATCTGCCAAGCAACCCTAAGCGATGACCGTGTGGGCTAGCTCGAGACGGATATGAGACCGGGAAATGTCTGCTGTTAGGTTGGCAAGCCGAAGTCAAGAACTCCTTCACCGAGAAATGTGCGAATTGTACAATGCGAGTCTTCAAAGAGTCGTCGTGGACGACTACGATCAGGCTCGAGTACGTAGACAGGACACCTTGCGTCATCCCATCGCCGATCTTCCTTTATCCCTTCCTTAGCCCCATCGAGGTCGAGCGCAAGAACTTCTGCTCATCGACAAGAAGTGGCCGAGTAGCAACAGTGAGAAATTGTAGTTTGTTCTGGGTCGACCTTCCCGATTTCCCTCAACATCCGCTCGTAAGTCTCCAGAGATTTAGGTAGTTCTCTAAGGACACGCTGGACGATCTGTGGAAGGCAATTTCGCAACATTTCGAGCGCGCAGAAGACCCTGCTAAATACCATCAACCGACGTCATAATATGCTCTTACATTCATTCCGTCGGCTCTTTCTGAGAGCGTCTCAGTCACATGTTCTTTGTCTTCTCCCTTCCATCTCTTCATGAATTTACCCGACCCAGAGTAGACCACAGATCTGACGTAAGAGGTGATGTCCTTCTTCTGCCCGTCTTCGTCCTGAAGAGAAACTGTCTGAGACGCGAGTGACTCGAGTGCATCGCAGATGTCGGCCTCCGGGCGACTCGTAACACAGATATGGAGATTAGAAGGTCGAAGACCGACAAGGTCGTTCACGAGATCAAGGACTTGTTCGCGGGCGGATGGAACATTGGAGGTGCCGGGACACTCATCAAGCGCATCTATAATAAGAAAAACTGGGCCTTGATTTGGAGCACGAGCATCTCCCTAAGGCACTGATTTAAAGCTTTGTTGTTAGGCTGACGCGCACCGTTGTCATGTGTCTCGTAGAGACGGGAGAGTATGTCGCAAAAGGCGTTGGAACGAGTAGAGTGTTGGATGATGAGTGACGGGGGAAGGTTGCGGCGGGCTTGCTTATCGATATCTCGAAAGTTACTGTAAAATAAAAATACGCCATCGATCCGGATCCGGCCTCGCACAGGGTCGTGAGATCGTTGATGTTTGCGGAGCTACTCGACAATCATAAGTTTCGCAATACTGCACGATCTGAGGAGCGACGAACCATAGGACGCTCTTCCCAGAGCCCGCTGCGAAACGTGCGGTCCATAAGATCACCGAAGAGGCGAAGCCACAGGGAAAAGAAACGTACGTTTCCCGTGAATCCACAGCAGGGAACCAGTCACCTTCCAGCTTTCGAATTGGTTACTTTCAGGAAACCATTCCGCGGTTCCCTCATGTTGACGATCACCGGCGATGTTATGATTCGTGGACGGATCGGGTGGAGATTGCCATTTCCTAAGACTGTCCCGTAATTGATTCCCTGTGACCGTGTTAGATACTCAGCCGTCAGCGAAGACGGGACTGATTACGAATGCTTCACAATGACCACCTCGTCCCCTGTTTGTCGGAGGGTTGATTTCACTTCCGTCGCGGTTGCCTTGCCGTCTAGATGATAAAATTGGAGACGACGCTGGTGTATCGCTAATTAGACTTTGCCCACTTTCGGCTATTGTTTGCACCCTATCGCCAACCGCTTTGAAGTTGGTCGTTGACAACTTGCACTTTCACGTCGACGCCCCTCACGTCGTCGTCGATCCCCGACACGTTGTTATCGATATTGTGCGTCACCTTCATAAGCTGCACACTCGCCATCGCAACCTCTTCATGTGTCAGTTTGTCAATTTGTCGAGCTTCCTCAGCCCATCTTCCAGATCCGTCCGTCCAGCCACCTTCTGGATGACTTTTTCTGAACTGATATTAGCATCGACCAATGAAGGAGGTGGTCGAACTCACTCGCTCTACTCTGTTCCATTTCCTTTGTGGCCGTCGAAAGGATGTCCAGGGCCTCAACCGCGATTTCCACCATTTTGTTTCGTCATCGCTGGAGTTAGCGGGACCTCCGTATAAATCTCGAGCCAGACGAAGAAACCTTCGATGCGTCCGAAGATGTCGACGAGGATGTCTTGGCTCGCGGCAACATCTATAGCTTCATAAGAACGCTCAACATCCGAAGTACCAGCACGTGGCACAAGGGAGGAAACAAAGCAACTCACCAGGAGGAGGACACCGACGCCAGCGAAAAATATTTTGGCAGGCGATAATACCTGGCGAATGTCAATGACTTCAGAGAGTGTTCGCCGACAGACGAGTGGATATTTACCAAAGCGACACCTTTGCTAAGCGTCCCAGAGAAGGCATAAAGAACGTTGATGGTCGGAACGAATTATGTTTTCAACATGTCATCGCCAACAGTCCGAGAGGGATCAAACTGAGAGGCCTGAAACACGGCGAGAATGGCAGCAGGAGAATCGCATGTTTCCAGTTGTTTGAAGAGATCGTGATCCTCCTTAAGATCGTTCTTGGTTTTTTTCTGTATGACTTGAGAGCGGCGCCAAAGATGCGTTCGATATTGGAAGAGAAATCGGAGGGTGCAGTTGCGAGTGCCTGAGACATGGAAACGGGAGCAGGAGGTTGAGCCATGAGGGTGGGAGAATGCTGTGCCTCGATAAACCAAGCTGCAAATGGAAGACCGACGTCATCACCCGTCACAGTAATTACCACTGTCACTCTCGGTCTCGAACACGAACCCACCTATCGCCATAAGGACACGGGTCATGGCAGACGTCACTGTCGAACACACACGCGACTTTGACTTGCTCCAGGCAGGTCTTTTATCACATAACGCGATTTCGGTCGATAACGCCTTTCGCCCCGCCGTCCAGATCATTGCCGCCGGAACGGGAAAACGACATGACGGTGATCTCCGTCACTGGTCCCGGCGTGTCTCGTGAGAACGACGGCCAAACAGACCCAGCACGAAAAGGCACGGACGGCGACGTCGAAATGCGCGATCGTGTCTTTGAGGTGTGCCATTCCCTTCTGCCCTGTCTATGCGCACACATACGCCGTGCGACAGAGTCAGTCCTCTCCTGTTCCTGCGGGTGCCTCCGGGCGCTCTTCGTCCTCGCAATCCCGTGTACCCTCACGCTCATGTCAAAGACGCCCCTCTTCCTCCCCTCCTCCTCGAAGGCACTTCGTCTGAGCCTCCCATCCGCCAACGTGACAGAGATAGGACCACGAC
>JAKELI010000929.1:0-16546 GCA_021525025.1 Lactarius hengduanensis | reverse complement strand
TCGATCCGCGAGCTCTGTAGGTCTTTTAATGGATTTCGTTCACGCAACTGGCCCCTCCTTCGACAGTCCCTCATCAATATCTTCGGCAGTATCACCCCACGTCCCCAGGTTATGAGGCAAAGATTACTGAATTATGTCCAAGACTCCTCCAGAGCACGAATGAACTGCGCGGACGACGTGCCACGGTACTACAGGCAGTTTCTTTGTCTCGGCGAACCCCTGGTACACTCGGGCCACCTGTCGAAAGAAGAACGCGACGTTGCGTTTTTGTGTGGATTCCACCCCGAGGATCGCGAAGTCCTCCGGCCCCGTCTTCTCGGCAAGCGTCCCCTCCAACCTCTTGGTATCCCCTTCCATTTCGAAGACGTGCTCGGTTGCGCGAGGGCAGCGTTTGCGTACGACGGTGTCTCCCTTCAAGTTCCCTCCTGGTCGTCAGAATATCAGTTCGAACCCTCGAATGCAAGACGCGAACAGCTGGTCGCCGAGCATGGATCGAGAGACACGTACGGTCTCCGAGAAGTGACGCGCGCTGTCGCCTCGAACGCTACTACTACTCCCGACGACTCCTCCCTGCCTTCGCACTCGACGCCAGATTCACAGCTCCCTTCTTCCTCTTCGCCCTCGGCTTTGGAGTCCCAGCATGGACTAGCGCATTCGGTGACGCTCGATCAGCCCGAGACAGCATCCACGTTGTCGTCCACGTTGCTCCCCTCGGCGTCTCCTGCCCTGTCACGTTCACGTTCTCACTCGCTCGCACCCTCGGCTGCTGCTGACGTCCCCGAGATCTCATTCACACATTCCTTGTCTTCGACTGCGCCCACACCCTCTCCGATCTCATCCGATTTCGAGTACCTGCCCTCGGCGACGATCGATCAGCCCGCACCCACGTTGTCGTCCACGCCCCCTTCTGCATCTTCGATTTCGTCCACGTTCTTGCCCTCTCCTGCGCGTTTGGCAACGGAAGATCAGCCCGAGCCCGAGTCTGCGTCCACGCCCTCGATCACCCCATCGTCACTTATTCTTCCATTGACTTCTTCGCTTGCTTCCCCGAGTATTGACGATGTCCCCGTTTTCGCGCCCACGCCCCACGTTATGTCTTCGGTCTCGCTCACGAATTTCGAGTACCTACCTTCGGCAATGGTCGATCAGCCCGAGTTCGAGCCCGAGTATGCGTCTTTGTCTTCGATCACCCCGACTTCTCCTTCCCTGCCTAGTCCCTCGCTTACTCTTGAGTTTACTGACGACGTCCGCGAGCTCTTGTCTTTACCTCCTACCCCACTGTCTGCTTCTCTGGCTCGTTCCGAGGATTCGACGTCTTTGTCATCGCCCACGAAACCACCGCCGCCTGAGACCCTGACCTCAATGCCTGCTCATTCGCTACCGTCCCTGCGCCCATCGCCCGGAGAAACGTGCTGCAACCCCGTACTCGAGCCCTTTTCTACCCCTGCGTCGTCGTATCACCCGGAGTCGTCCCTGTCGTCGCAAGGCGAACCCATTCCTTTCCTCCTCGCGTCACCCGAAGCATCACCAAACGCGCCCATTTCGCTCCACCCGACGCTACCACAACGACCTCCCGGACCCAAGACAGTCGGCTCGGATTCATCCCCTCTCGAAATCGCACCAGTCCCTGCGAACCTTGCACCATCACCCTCGACGTTCCGAGTCATCTTCTCTGCGTCTAGCGACTTGTCATCGGCGTCGCCGCCTTCATCTCTCGTACTTGGCAATCTTGAGCTTGAGTTTTTCCCCACCCCTTCGTCAGCTGTCGAAATCGTCCCGCAGAGTTCACCGGAGTTGTCCGAGTCCGAATCGTCGCTATAGTCACTATAGCGACGATTAGTACGAAGTCATTCCCTTCCTGCCCGCGCCACTCGACATCTCGATAACCACCCCCATTCCGCGCCACTCGACGTCATCGCAACGACCGCCCAGGCTCGGATATCGACATCCTCCGCTGGTCTACGAACTCTTGTCAATGTTCGCGCCTCGTCTCCCACTTGCTTTGCCCCCGCTGTCTCGCTCTGGCTTAGCTCGCTTCAACTTCGCGTTCGTTTTCATCACCACGGCAGTCCTTGTTTCGACACTCTTCAACGCCTCGACGACCCTTCCCACCCTCGCGCACAAGTACTGGAGCAAACAAGAAGTCACCGGCGGCAGTCAGAACGGCACCTTCAAGACATCCAACTCATGCAACGATTTCGCGCAGCAGCTTCGACTCGGACAGCTCACGCCCCGCGCCCCACGCCTCGTTTTCGACCCCGGAGGCCCAGCTTCAAGTTCAAGTCTCAAAATACTCTCGGCACACGAAGACGTTCGCAAGCGCAAGTCGAAGACACGCGACGGCATCATCTCACGCTCGACACCGGCATCCCCATTCCCGTTCCAGCCGGCAATCTCATCGTTTTCGATCCCCGGAGGTGTTGGTTTCGCGACTCGGCGACGTTTGCAGGCACAGGCCCCAGTTATTTGATGACTTTATCTTCACGCACGATGTTACCTTTCCCACTACCATTTTAGCTTACGATTTCTTTGTTTTTGACGCTGAAACAGGATTTTTTTTCTTAAATGTAGCTTGACCGGGGACGGTCAAGATTTTGACCCCCCAGGAGGTGTAAGGCCGGCCTTCGGGCTGAGTCCGAAACCGCTAGTTTTCGTATCTCGATCGCCTCGGCCATGCGGCCTTGGTTCGTGTCTCTTTTCCTTTTACTGTTTACTGCCTGAACTCTTTGTATATATACTTTTACTTTACATTGAATCAGACAGCGCCCGGTCGCCCTTTCCCTCTCTCTTAGTGTGATTGTCCCGGAAGTCAGGCCCAAACGCGGGCACTCGAAGGACATTCCCGCTATCTTTCCTCTTCTTTCCTGGCTGCTTTCTTCTTTCCTAACCCCCCCTCTACTCCTTAACCACCCTCTGCCCACGAATTCTCACGCACGCGCTTTCGAGCACGTTCAACGGGGCGGCCTCTGTACACCCGAAAGACCACGTCTACGGCACTCCAGCTGGCGGTCGACCACGCCTTCTCTGGCACATACGTCATACGGTTCAGACCAGGCGACCCGGAGGAGGCCTCCGCATGCCCCTGCGGGGCGTTCTTCAAAACGGACTTACACATCCTGTATGATTGCCCACACAAGTTAATCCCCGCCGCAAGACACATTTCCCGAATCGTCTACAACGGCATCAGGACACCCTATGGAGCGCTATACCGCTCCAAAAACTCTCACAGACTACTAACCTTCCTGCAGATAAGTGGCGCGATGTCCAAGCCCGACCCTGGCCCGGTGATCAAGATGTCACCCGAACCCGACTGAGAAGTTGGAATACGCGGGGCTCCTGATGTTGGTTTGAGGAAGGAGGCCTCACCCGGGGAAAGGGATAAGAAAATCTCGGCGTCTGACGCCATGCTCAACTACCTTGCGACACAACGCCTAGTAGTAATACTATAGCCCGCCTGCAACGGCGGGCTCCGATACGGTTTATTCACCCATCATCCCTAGTAGTTTTGTAACCTATTACTGCTGGGGAACACCTCAGCGTTACGACCCCCCCCTTAGTGTAGCCTGTTCACGCTGCGTCCGGTCTGGGCCTACGGCCTACCAACCGGGATATAAATGGATCCAAAAAATTTATTATTATTATTGTCACTCGCTTTCCTGCTCGGAACCATGTGGATGCGATCGACACTTACATCTCGGCCAGTGAAGGCATTCGCCAATTTCGTGCCGCGTGTCGCAAAGCTGGACTGAAGTCCATTTTTCGTCCATTTTGGACTGTACTTCCGCTTGTTGACATATTCATATCCATCACCCCCGACGTGCTTCACCAGCTGCTTCAAGGTGTTGTGAAGCGTCTCACTGCTTGGCTGACCACAATTCTCGGGGCAGCAGAAATTGATGCACGTTGCAGATCTTTGCCACCCAATCACCATGTTTCGTTGTTCCCCAGCGGCATAGCCTCCCTCTCGCAAATTCAGGGAAAACAGCATAAGGACATATGTCGGTTCCTGCTTGGACTTGTTCTCGGCTTTGCTCTTCCAGGTGGGCAACCCCCTTCACGTTTGATCAGAGCTGCGTGTGCGCTCCTTGACTTTGTGTATTTGGCGCAATACCCTTCACATACAAGCAAGACGCTTCAACGCCTCGAGGACTGCCTTGCTCGCTTTCATGAGAACAAGGACATTTTCATCGACCTTGGTGTGCGTGAGCACCTGAACCTCCCAAAGGTCCACAGCATGCTTCACTACCGCTCTTCCATCGCCCTATTTGGCACAACCAATAACTACAACACGGAGCAATCCGAGCGCCTCCACATCGACTTTACGAAGGACGCGTATCGTGCAACAAACCGTAAAGACGAATATACTCAGATGACCACATGGCTGGAGCGCCGCGAAAAGATACGAATGCACGCAGCGTTCATCGAATGGCAACAGCAGCGCTATCCAACAAGCTCACCAATACTCACGACCGGGCCCCCGCAAGTTGGTATGCGGTATCTCAAGATGACCAAACATCAACGGTCAAGGCTGTTACATTTGACGAGCTAGCAGCAAGTTACGGCGCCGTTGATTTCCAGGACGCGTTAGCGGACTTCATTGCCCTTGTCAACTACCCAGGTGCCTCAGTGGCGATGTTGCGCACTCGGGCAGCTGACACACTTTTACCGTTTCGTTCTGTGCCTGTATTTCACCGGATCAAATACTCTTCTAGTGAGACCTCTGAAGACTCGGAAATTGTCGACAGCGCGGTTATTCGGCCAGAGCAAAAGGATGCGCGCGGACGCACAGTACCCCAACGGTTTGACACCATGCTTATCCGCGGTAGACATCAAGACGTCATGCACGGAAAGAATGGTTAGTTTTGACTGTATTTCCAGTCTACATGATATAACCAAACTCCTCAGGTAACCGGATAGCACAAGTCCGCGTCGTCTTCCAAATACCAACCAAAGTTGTCCACGACGTTTTTTTCCATGACGCTCCAACTCATCTTGCCTATGTTGAATGGTTTTCACCACTGTCTCCAACACCGGACGTCAACCACCTTATGTATAAGGTGTCTAGGTTAATGGATGGAGGCCGCCGCAGCGCCGCAGTCATTCCCGTAGGCAGTATAATTGGCAGTGTTCGCCTCATCCCCCGATTTGGACCAGTTACTCCCGATTGGAATAGCTTCTCTGTGCTCGAACAATGTAGTATATTTTATGTCAATTCATTCAGCGACCAGGATAATTATCTCAGATTTGGATAGAAAGTTATAATAATTGCATGATCCATTGTCTCATCAAACGGCGAGTGAATGTCAATGGGCAACACATACGTCTTTACAACGACATAACATGCGTTGATTGGTTTTACATAGACGCATCAAAGACTCAAACTAGTTTACGTGATTTTATTAAAAACTAGATGGTGTTTATCTGACAGCTATGATCGACTATCGGTGCGTTGTCTCCGTTAGCTCCATTATCTGAATTTATACGGGTATTACCTCTCGTGCTTTCCCTGATGCGCCACGGCCTACCAGTGTGTTACTACTGCCGTCAACTTGAGACCAAGGACCGTCCTTAGGCCCTTGTCCATGTTACCTACCTCTGGACCAGGATGGGGCGGTGTGCTACCCTCGTATTGGGTGGACTGCTCGGGCCAAGTTGGGGAGATCGGCGTAGCTGGCGTGACGGGATAGAGCGAATGAGGGGCGCTAGATACAGGGTGACTATATTGCGTCTGGATGGGCTGGGGACACATCGAAGAGGTTTTGGCGCTTAACGGATACCTTGCTGGGGTATCCCCAAGGGTATCCCGACAACCGACTGGTGTTCCACTCAGGTCCTGGTACGCCAGGGCCACAAAGCGGCGGTCTACCATAAGAATAGGACCTGTGTTGCCGCTCATAGGGTTGAGGGGGGTACTGCATTGTCGCATGCTCTGAGCCAATCTTGTAGTAGTGATCCTCAGTCCCATCTAACCGGGCCATACACTCTGTTTCGTCCTTTTTGGCCTTACGCCATTGCTTTCTGAGCTCCTTAAATTCTGGTCGACATCTCGTAAGTTAGACGTTCAGGTTTGGTGGTAAACAAAATTCTAAGTCTCACCTGCAGTAGTTCGCTTATTCCCATGGCGTTGCTTAACTATGTGCGCGTTGAGGTGATTGAGGGCACCATAACTCCTACTACAGCCCGTCCAAGAGCAATGATAGAGACGCTCGATCTCATGGTAGCATCGACGGGGACGGCGCTTTCTCACTGTGTTTCCAGGAAGAGATACAAAGGACTCGGAGTACGTCTTGGATACAGACGGGTCTGGTGGTGAGGGGTCATGCTCTTCCTCAGAGACCACTGAACGTGCGATCGGGACGAGGGACGAAAATCCAGGAGAATGCAAATGACTTTGAATCGACTCAGGGAGAATAGGATCAGCGGCACCGAAACCAGAGGATCTCGGCCGGCCATCGCCAATGTTATCATTGAAGGGATCGGAGAACGTGGAGGGGTATCGCGAGCCCGGGGAAGTATGGTGATACCCTGACGTGATCGGAGGTAAATCTGAAAAAGGGAAGTTCATTAAGAAGATCGACGAGGATCACAATGAAGTGAAGTGTGCACACCCTGTATGGGCGCCACATCTTGTATGGGTTCCGCACGAACATCCCGGCGATCCCAGCCCAAGCTAGAGTCGCAGAACTCGGCGAGGGTAAAACGCCATGCTGGAAACTGTGATGTTGCCTCCGTTCCTGTTGATAGCATTGTTCTGTCACGGCTTGGTAACGCGTAATTGTGGCCAGATTGCTGTGTGACCACCCGTATGTTGGGTTCAGAGAGATGCCGGTTCAGTGAGACGGGAGGCTGATGCAAGGGCTGATGGGAAGAAAATGATTGTCGGGTGGAGGAGCTGCTGCTGGCAGTGTGAAGGAAACGCGCGTGACACGTGGGATCGTCACGGCTGGTGCGGGATGGATGAGGATAAGGATGAGGAGATGAATAAGTAGACCTGGAGATAGTGTGCGAGGCTGAGTTCAGCAGGTTGAGAAACATTGGCGGAGGCCCTGACGGAACTCGATGAACCCGTAGTGCTCGGATCGGCCTGTCGTTTTGGCGCGCATCATATGGGGACTAGAGCAGCAGACGCACCTTTTTGTTACGTGAAAGTCGCAAGTGTGAGATGTCGCCAAACTGTGAAAAGTAGTATGTGTGCATCTGACTTTCGTAGAAATCGCCGTGGGGGATCTAGCCAAGATAAACCACGCCAGTTTCTGCTGCCTAGGGAACTAATGAGGGCCGTCTCTCAAGTAGGAGACAACGACACGTACGAGCTTCCGTTTCGCCTTTTCGAGTTTTCTCATCACCATCACATGGACCCGAGAAATAGAGGGAAGAGAGCCCACAACTCGGAGGCGGTCTGAGTACCGCACGCAAATAGCGCAAATAGCTAGTAATAGTTTATTCGTAAACTAGACTTACAATATGTGATCTTATGCGTCACTAGCGCCACTAGCGTGTCACTATTGATGCATTATTTCCGTTACTTCCTTTATCACTAATTTATACGATCTTACCTCTCGCATCAGCAAAACGACATGAGTTTAACCGCCTTATTTTATCGCTTAAATTTTGTCTTTCTATCACTAAGCCGTAAGCAGTGCTAAGCAACCACTAATCACATCAATCAGATTTAAGGGCCTTGATTTTCACTCAAACATGCAGTACTAATTCGTAAGAGCACTAAGAGAGTAAGACGTTAAAGTATAGCTGAGTCCTGAGCCCCTGAAGACTGTCATGTGCCCCGGCCCCCGTGCCAACTCAACGCGTGCACTACCACCCGGTCGAATAGGGTTCATTGGGCTCGGGGTCGCATGCGGAGGGGCGTCGTCATCATCGCGGTCGCTGTCACCGTTTCCATCGTTGCTGGCGTCCTCATTGCGGTCGGGGTCGCAGGCGTGCCCGCGGCAGCGGGATCGTCGTGGCTGTCATGGTTAGAGATATCACGGGAAGCCGCTCTAAGCAGCGGGATCGGGGTCGTCATGTCGGGGACTTGGGGTTGCAGGCGGCCGGCTCGTTCTCGTGATTGGGAGCCCACCCGGCTTGTAGTTTGCATCGCCGAGCCGCAAGCGGCTACATCGTCGGGAACCACATACAGCTGCATCACCGTGACTGGTGCACACAGCGTCGTCTTGGTGCTACGTTTAGATGTATTGTGGCGTGCGCCGAGGTGGTCTATGACCAGGATCACACGCCGCTGACTCATCGAGCCTCAGGCTCAGGTTCTGGGTGCACGTTGCGGGCCACGTTGTCGTTGTGTTGAGAGAAGGGGGTGGAAGGAGTAGTAGAGGGGAAGAGGGGAAAAGGCAAGGAACCTGTTCAAGTCGACGTTGAGGGAACTGTCAATGCGCAGCGACATTGTGATGGACGAGAAAACTTCCGCGAAGTACGACCACACCGGTCAAGCAGGCGTCAAGAGTGACCAGGACTGTCCAGAGGACAGTTGAACACGTCCTGACGACAGCGAGGGGAGATGGGCCGACGGCAGCGACACTTGGCTCGCAATGTAGCTAGCCACTCGACTTCGGAATGTGCCAGTGGGTCTCAGTCGAAGTCGTGTGAATTTGGAACCCCGCCCGAGGGGGCGCCCGCGCGCCCGTGACGAACGTGAATCGTGAATCGACCGGATCCTGGCGGGCGTTCACACTTGTCACGGCGCTCGATTCACACTTTCGGGGCCTCGATTCACGTTTGGATTCGCACTTTTTCGCGCTTTCCCTCGCGCGTGCTGCCCAAGTCCCCCTCGACTTCGCTCGCCCCCCTTCGACTTCGCAAGCGCCCGTGACTGGGCCTGGCGTGACCAGCGCTCGCCTCGCCGTACAGTACGCATGCAGCACTACGTAGCGCATGAAGTGCAGTGCCGTATACCGCCCTGGTAGGTGGTAGGTGCGTCCCCTTCTTCTCTTTCTTCCCTCGGACCGCGCCTGCCTCTCGCATCCTCTTCCTCGTCATAGGTGCCGGCGGGAGCGACCGGTGCGTCCCCTTCTTCTCTTTCTTCCCTCGGACCGAGTCCCCCACGCGCCTGCCTCTCCCATCCTCTTCCTCGTCATAGGTGCCGGCGGGAGCGACCGGTGCGTCCCCTTCTTCTCTTTTTCCCTCGGACCGAGTCCTGCCTCTCCCTTCCTCTTCCTCGTCATAGGTGCCGGCGGGAGCGACCTCTTCTTCCCCCCCCACCTGGTCGGCTTCCCTCTCTAGAGGGGCCTGTCGGCACCCGGCTGCCGCCACTACTGCCTTGGACCTCGGTACGTCCCTTCTCTCTCTCTTTCCCCCCCCGGACCAAGTCCCTCACGCGTGCCTCCCTTTTCGTAGGTGTCGGCGGGAGCCGCGGACGGGATCGTCGCTCACGCTCTCCGTCGCACCCCTCCTCGTATGATCGTCCCCTCGCAACAGCAACGGCGGCGACAGAATTGACAAACCATGGTCGTGACGGGTGCCGGACTCAGATCCTCGAAAGTACGCCGTCATCGTTCGTCCTACGCTAGCATCCTTCTCACTTTTCACTCAAGCCCCCATCCCGCATGCCACATTTCCCTCGCCTCCTCATCCCCGCCGCCGAACGCTCCACGCGCAGCCTTTCATCCCCCCAAACGACTCGAACCTGGCGTGCGCGGACGCGATTGCGGTGGAGCTTGGTTGGCATGGGGGCTCGACGGAGCAACTCAGCGTCGGTGTCGCGCGGAACAGGAAGGCCCAGAAAATCTCTCGGTCCTCCCTGCTTTGGTGCGTCCTTCATCCGAAGTTTAACCTTTTTTGTTTTGTTTTTCGTCCGATGTCGTTTCCCTGTGTGCCCCCGCGTGTCTGGCAAGTTCAACCTCACCGTGACCAACCGCCGATAGACTGACCACCGATATAGTGGATCTTCTTAAGGCGGCGACCACCAGCCGACGAAACCGTCCTGTCAACGTCCTGTCAACCCCCGCCCGCGTCCGTCGCAGTGCGGCTGCCTCTACGCTGTCCCCCAGCACCGCCTCGCGGGTTCTTGCCCCATCGACCTCTCCTACAGCGGCTTCGAGGTATCCGTCGCGACCGCCTCGATCCGGTAGGCCGACGCCTACCATGACGCCCTCTACGCGAGGTGCGACGGGGTCCCCGAGGACGGCCACGCGTTCGAATCAATGCCCCGGCGACCCCTCGCGGCATCATTCCGGTACGTGGTCTCTCGCCGGCAGTAACACGTGACTCCTGAACCCTGACTCCCAGGTCGAAAAGGGGCTCACTGAGGCACGCGAGTGTGGAACCGCTCGAGAAGCATTACACGAAACACATTCAATCAGATTAGGTACGTTCTACATGCGTCTTTACGCTACATGTCCCTTAACGAGGTCGCGTGGTCGTGTACAGGAATCGTGGGCACTCGAGGAGAGATGGCGGCATACGAAAAGCGGGAAGTGGGTCTGGAGGAGAGGCACAAACACGCCAATAGCAAGGCCGAGAAACTCAAGAGGTCATTGCAGGAGGTATGTTTTCAGTGTCGCATGTCCGTCCGGCGTTTCGTACCGGCTGACCGGTTCGTGTTGCAGGACGAGAACGCTCGTAACGACGCCCTCCGCTCCATCCAAGAGAACACCGCAAAGACGAAGAGCGAGAAGAGGGAAGTTGACCAATATGAGGAAGAGTTACAGTGGGAGGAAAGGGCTCTGGAGGGTATCCGCGACGGTCTCGAAGGTATGGTCTCCTCATCCTCTGACCGACAGTCACGCACTCATCATTGGTTTTGCAGACAAGACCGAGGTATTTCGTGATCGGATCGAGCAAAAACAGAAGGAGCTCCAGCCTTGGAAAACGAAAGTCGACCAAAAACAGGCCGAGGTCGACGTCAAGACAAGCGAGCGCGACATGCTGGTCAAAACGGCCGAGGCGCTCGAACAGGCCAGCACGGAGGCACACGAGGCGCTCGCAAAGGTCAAGAGCGTCCAGACAGTCAAGGTGTGTTCTCTCGGTTTGGCCATGTCGTTCGCTCTCTAACTATGCTTCAAGATGGGAGAACTCGAAAATCTCAGGAATAGGGAGCTGTCTCTTCAGAGAGTCCAGGTATGATTCTCATTGCAAACGGCTACTACGAGGCTCATCGTACGTAGGACTTGACCATCCGCGTAAACGAGCACCGCGCTCAAGCGTCCTCCACGAGGCAACGTGTCGAGGAAGCCAATGCGTCGCAAGCGGCCAGCGCTTCTGCGAACGAGGTCTCGGACAGCCTGATGCGCTTGAGGGACTCAGGTCGGGTCAGCGGACTTCACGTGCGTACCGCGTGGCAGTTTTCGAGCGAGCCTCACCTCACAAGAGCAGGGTCGACTCGGAAGTCTCGGGACTATCCCCGACGAGTACGACGTGGCGATTACGACCGCGTGTGGTTCCCTCAATGACATGGTCGCGGACACGGCGCAGCAGGGCCAAGCCTGCATTGAGTACCTCCGAGAACAGAACGTCGGGCGCGCGGGTTTCATCGTGCTCGAGGAGATAGACGAGACGGATGGCATGAGGTCCATCCGGACCCCAGAGAACGTCCCACGCCTATTCGACCTCGTCGAGGCAAAGGAGCCGCGGTTCGCTCATGCGTTCTACGAGGCGCTGCGTGATACGTTGGTCGCGCAGGACCTCGCGCAAGCGAATCGCATAGCGTTCGGTGCGCGCAGGTGGCGAGTCGTCACTCTCGCAGGTGAGCTCATCGATTCTCCTGGCACGATGTCCGGTGGCGGGCCAAAACCCACAGGCGGTGGAATGGGCTCGAAACTTGCCGCCGATGCGGTTCCGCCCGACGTGCTGCGGAAGTACGAGCAGGACAGCGAAGTCGCTGCCGCGCAACTCACAGTGGCCATGGAAGAGCTTCGTGCCGCTGAAGCGAAGCTGGAGGCCGTGGGGGAGTCTGGGCCACAGATCAACCTCGAGATCGAAAAGGTCAGTCTCGACATCCAAGACGCCGGGAAGCGCGTCATCGAAGCCGAAAAGCGAGTTCACGACCTCAGGTGAGCACTCCCTCGTCGTTCACCCATATACTGAGGCTCGAGCCGACTTAGGACGCTGAGCGAGCCAGATGCGGGTGACATCTCTCGTATCGCGTCCCTAGAACGCGAGATTGCTACTGCCCGGAACCAGCTTGAAGGGTTGCGGTCGCCGTCGGGTACGATCGAAGAAGCGATCAAGGCCATCGAGAGGGAGATCCTCGACATCGGCGGTTCCCGGTTGCTCGCGCAGAAGTCACAAGTCGATGGCTTGAAGCTGCACATCGACGCCGCAAACGAAAAGATCACCAAGGCAGAGGTAGCAATGGCGAAAGCAGAGAGGGACTTAGCCAAGTTCGAGGGTTCCATCGCCAGTAACCGGCAAAGCTTGGCAGGCGTCGAAATCGAACTCGGGAAGCTGAGCGAATCGCTGCGGGAGGTCAGAGATTACGCGGGTCAACATTCGAGTTGAAGGTTGAAGCAGCGCGAGCCGAGGTAGAGAACTTGAAGGCCGACTCGGAGGGCTCGAAGGCGGAGCTCGACGGGGAGGAGCGGCACGCGACGCCGTCGTGACAGCTTGCGAACAGCGAGGCGTACATAGTGTCAAACGTGTGTATCTCTTTCCAATGTACTGCGAACGATTTTTCCCGTGATGCAAAACTTGCTCGTGTCTCCGTGATATACATGTCGCTCGCTCCTGGCTCTTCATTAATTCTAGTTTATTTTTAAACTATTTAATTAATAAAATATTATTGTTTTAAATTAAAAATATAATTAATTGATTCATTTTATATAATTATATATTATATACCTACGACGAGGCAGGCGTTGAGGGTGACTCGGCCAGAACTTTTTTTAAAAAAAGGGATAAACTTCGGATGAAGCGTCCGACCGACGTAAGGCAGCGCGATGACCAAGGCGGTGCCGAGAGTTTCTCAAGGAAAGTGTGAGGTCTCAGTCAGAAAAAAAAAATTAAAAAAGGTTAAACTTCGGATGAAGGACGCACCGACGTTCAAGGCTGCGGAAAGTGTCTCAGAAAGAAGAAAAAAAAGGTTAAACTTCGGATGAAGACGTTCAAGGCAGCGCCGAGAGGTTCTCTGGGCCTCCGCGAAGGGGAAGGGACGCCGAGCCGTTGAGGGACCAGAAGAATACAGCAGCCATCGGGGGTCAGAGAAGGGAGCGAGAGCGTCAAAAGCACGAGCACGAGTCGAATCCATGTCAGTGGTGCCATCAGCGTTGGCGCGTCAACGAGCTCACCTTTTTTATGGGCAAGACTCAAGGAACACGATTGGATCATTCCCGTAGCTCGGTGTGGAATGACGTGGAAGACTTCCGGAAGTAGCAACGGGATTTTAGGCAAGACCTACACGACATGAAGGAACCCTGAGACGCACCAATTGACGAAGTACGTTGAGCGCGATAACGATTGCTGGGATGTTGATGAACGCGAGGAGAGCGAGAGGATGTTGATGGACGCGAGGAGAGCGAGACGCGACGTAGGGATGGATGTTGATGAATGCGAAGTACGTTGAGCACGATGACGATTACTGGGATGTTGATGAACGCGAAGAGAGCGAAGACGGCGGCGGTGTCAATGGGCAAGCGTGGGACGGTGTACGGAGCCGAGTCCGTGTGAGTCCGAAGGCGGAGGGGATCCCGCAGGGGTTACAGAGAGGAGAGAGGAAGGCCGAGTCCGAAACGTTCGCGACGGCGAGAGCCGGTGCGAATGCGAACGGACGAGGGCGGGAGCGAACGAGACGAGACGAGAGAGAAGCGGGAACGGGAACGAGAGACGAGAGACGATAGACGATGCCGTCCGTAGCGGCGAGACGTGACGAGACGACGGCGACGACCTTCGAGTGCTCGCGCGGCACGCAAGAGAGAGGAGGGGGGGAACACACTAAACTAGACTGATATTCCGAGCCAAGGACGCGAGGTTTTATACATGCAAAACTGTAGCTACTCTGGTCTAGTAGGTAGGGGTGAGGGTGGCATGGGAAGGCGAAACGAGACGGAACGCGGAGTCGATCGAGACGAGTAAGGTTAGTACGAGCGGCGAACGAGACGAGACAAGGGCGTATGGGCGCGAACACGAGAAATCGAAACAGATTATCTATGTGAAAGGTAGTAGCGAGCGTACGGGAACACAGTCAAAGAGGGCCGAGACACGATGACGCACGACAATGGGGAACCTCCTCCGAATCCAACGGCGGCGCACTGTCAAGCGCGGGGTCCAAAGGCGTTTTGTGGGTGGCTAAAGGGGCAGCGAGGGCGGGTGAGCTGCGATCTTGACGTCTTGAAAGGGACACGCGAGGTGGGCGATGCAATGGAGACGGGGCGTTGAGGGACAAAAGATGCACGAGGCGCGGGAACGCGCGGCCTGCGTACGAGGGGCTGGGGAGCGTCTTGTGAAGGGGGTGTCGACGGCGGTCCATGGGGACGAGAGGAGGGCGAGCGAGGGGGAGGAGAGTGTGTGTGTGTGTGAAGGAGGAGGAAGGGAATGCCGTCGATGGGGAACGATAGTAAGGGCGACGCCGTGAGAACGCGAGACCGGAATGGCAACTGAGCCACGCGACGCCGGACCGAGTGTTGTATCACGTGACCTGATGCTGAATTGCGGAAAATAGGGGAGGAGGTCTTGTTGCTGCACAAATGGGTGTGACCGGCCTTTGGGATGTAAGTACCACTCATCCATCCATCCCTAGTGGAGCCCTCTAACACAGCTCAGATCCTCAGACCCTCTGGGAAACCACGATCTCTTACTCACATTGCCGTTGTCGATGGTTTTGAGGCCAATCCTGCCAACCTTCGTGGGTTTCGCATTGGCATTGATGCATCCATCTGGTTCTTTCATGCTGCACACGGGAGAGGAGGAGAGAACCCTGAACTTCGCACTCTGTTCTTCCGTTGTGCCAAACTTACAAGCACACCATTCCTCCCTCTCTTCATCTTCGATGGTCCCAAACGCCCCAAGGTCAAGCGTGGGAAGAGTGTCTCAGGGGGGAAGCACTGGCTGGTTGACAGTATGAAGAGAATGATTGAAGCATTCGGGTTTGAATGGAGAATGGTGCGTCCAAAAGATTTTATCAATCAGTGTTCTGCTGACTGCCTCCCCTCCTTGAAGGCTCCTGGAGAGGCAGAAGCAGAACTAGCCTACCTGAATAGCATAGGCATCATCGACGCAGTCTTGTCAGATGATGTCGATAACTTCCTATTCGGTGCTAGGATAGTCATTCGCAAGTGCGCACTGGCTAACACTCCCATGCAAATTGCCTCTCATCCTTCTCAATCTAGCTCAAGTGCCAACCTCTCAGGAAACAGCAAGCATACCACAAAGAATGCAGACGGTCGTGTGGATGGCAACCATTCCATGGTCTACACTTCGGCTGAAATCCTTGCGCACCCGTCCATCCAGCTGACCCGAGGCGGGCTCATTCTCATTGGCCTGCTCTCTGGTGGCGATTACCACCCAGGTGGCCTCACCGGCTGTGGGACTGGGATCGCTCATGGGCTTGCAAAGTGTGGCTTCGGTGATGAGCTCCTCAAAGCCACCCAATCTCTGACCCGTGACAAGCTCCCCGACTTTCTCACCACATGGCACAAGGACCTCCGTGGTGAATTGCGCACCAATTCGCACGGGCACCTTGGCTCCAAGAAGCCCTCTCTGGCCAAGGCCGTACTGGACACATTTCCTGACATCAACAGTCCTGCTCTCATACACCAATCCAATCATCAGTGCGACAGACACTGGCACACACCACACACACACGCTGCCCCAATGGGAGCATGAGCCAGATCTCGGGAAACTTGCGCACCTTTGTGAGTTGCACTTTGAATGGGGGCTCAAAGACACCATCATAAAGCGCTTCCGCACTGTCTTGTGGCCAAGCATCGTTCTCCGTGCTCTACGACGCTCTACATTGGAAGTGTCCACAACAGCAGCACCTGGTGGGAGGGAGAAAGAACTGCCTCAGGACGTGTTTGGGACCCCATCAAAGTTGCTGGCACGGCACTTCTCGTCTATGGGCTTTGGTGCGCACAACTCAGGAGGGGATGGAGATGCCAGTGGGGGGTGGATTGCAGGAGCTCATCGTGAAGGTTCATAGCTTGCGGATGCATGCCTACACTGACAGCATCTTGAGTATCGCCTTGATATCGCGCCCGCGCAGCTTGTGCACCTTGCTTGTGCGGGAATCCAAGGACTCCGAAAGCCTGCAGATACCACATACGACTGTGCTGCCCTCAGATTCGAAGAAAGTGGTGGAGATCTTGATGATGACGGGGACACAGGCAGAAGAAAAAAGAAGCGCGGCACATGCTCCCAACCAGAACCAGACAGCCACTTACGCATGTGGATGCCAGCATGTATGGTCCGCCCTGCACTCCCGGATCTCGTTCAGCGGTATGAAGCTGAGCTTGAGGCAAAACATGCAAAGTCATCAAAGGGTAAACAGCGAGCGCTGCCGCTTGCATAAGCATGCAACGGCAACACAGAAAGAGGGGCAGATTCCCTGCACAGCCCGAGAGTTGGGCTTGAAACATGTATGCACACTGTACCTTATTATGAT